>MJUT01064227.1:379046-389768 GCA_002080005.1 Gigantidas platifrons
ACTCTCTCCAATAACACTGTAATGACATGATGACTATTATTGACTCACCAGAGGTTTTACTCTCTCCAATAACACTGTAATGACATGACTATTATTGACTCACCAGAGGTTTTACTCTCTCCAATAACACTGTAATGACATGATGACTATTATTGACTCACCAGAGGTTTTACTCTCTCCAATAACACTGTAATGACATGATGACTATTATTGACTCACCAGAGGTTTTACTCTCTCCAATAACACTGTAATGACATGATTATTATTGACTCACCAGAGGTTTTACTCTCTCCAATAACACTGTAATGACATGACTATTATTGACTCACCAGAGGTTTTACTCTCTCCAATAACACTGTAATGACATGATGACTATTATTGACTCACCAGAGGTTTTTACTCTCTACAAGAACGATTTAGCCGTTTTCTCCTCTTTCTGGAAAACACTTGCATGATGGAATCATTTCACTTAGAGGGAGGTTTGGACATATGAAATAGTTTAATCCCGCCACTTTTATAAAGTGTCTGTACTAAACCAGGAAAGTTAGTGGTCATGTAGGTGTTTATGTGTAGAGGGATATCAATTTCGTTTCTACGATTTTCCAGTTAGAATTTGGACCTGTCCTGACCGTTAGGTATTTTTTGTTTTTCAGTTTTTATTTTCTTCTTTCAAATGACATGTTGATTGCTTTTTTACTTACCTGTTTTCCCACTTTTTACTCTTTGGAATAATATTGTAATAACATGTTGACTATTACTGACTTAGCTGTTTCCCCACTTTTGACTCTTTGAAATTACATATAATGACACATTGACTATTACTGACCTACCTGTTTTCCCGCTTTTCATTCTTTGGAATAACATTGTAAAAACATGTTCACTATTACTTACTTACCTGTTTTGCCGCTTTTCATTTTTTTGGAATAACATTGTAATAACTTGTTGACTATTACTGACTTACCTGTTTTGACACTTTTTACTCTTTCGAATAACATTGTAATAACATGTTGACTATTACTGACTGTCCTGTTTTCCCGCTTTTCATTTTTTTGGAATAACATTGTAATAACTTGTTGACTATTACTGACCTACCTGTTTTCCCGCTTTTCATTTTTTTGGAATAACATTGTAATAACTTGTTGACTATTACTGACTGACATGTTTTCCCACTTTTTATTCTTTGGAATAACATTGTAATAACACTTTGACTATTACTGGCTTACCTGTTTTCCCGCTTTTTATTCTTTGGAATAATTTTGTGATAACATGTTGACTATTACTGACCTACCTGTTTTCCCGCTTTTTGTTCTGTGGAATAACATTGTAATGAAATGTTGACTATTACTGACTTACCTGTTTTCCCGTTTTTTGTTCTGTGGAATAACATTGAAATAACACTTTGACTATTACTGACCTACTTGTTTTCCTGCTTTTTGTTCCGTGGAATAACATTGTATTATTAAACTTTATGCAAATTTCTTACATTATCCATTCATTTCATTGGACAAGCGGCATTTGTTAATTTTCACTAACCTTTCATAAGCCCCGCCCATCCCTAGCAACATGTGATAATATTAGCAACGGGTATTAATGCCTAAAATTAACACCCGCTGAGCCCGAAGTTTGCCGATCCAGACAAATTAACACCCGCTCCGGCCGAGGTTTACCGATTCTTATTTCCTCATCATTTCCGTTATCACCAGACGACAACAAACCGTCAAGCGCTCGTCATGGCGTTTGCTGACATATCTCTGAATTAATGAAATAAATTGAAGCGTACACGAAGCCAAATGACGCCTGATCTTTACGTTTTAAACTGGAAGTCTTCATATGACGTCATGTTGTTAATGTTCCAAATTCGTCAACAACATTTCGCGAAATTTTAATTCGTGCGATTTTTAGAGAATAAATATGCAAGAATGATATATTTTTAATTACAATATTGAATTTAAGAATTTTAAGTATTGTACGGTATTAAAATTTAATGACAAACATTTCAAACAACAACTGCACTGTAAATTTTAATTTTTTTTCAAAATGAGAAAGAATACATTGGCTTGAAAATTATTTATGCAATAGTCAGAATATAGAAGCAAACATGTGATAATATTTATCAAAATATACTATTAGCATTTTACATTAATTGTTATAAACATTTTGTTATTATCTTGCTAAATTTGATGTTTTGTTGTTGTTAATGTAAGTAAACTATCTTAATTTATGACTTTTTATTTTTTTAACAATTGTCCCAATAACATAATGCACACTTGAATCATTAGGCATTCAGTATAATAAAAAACATACTGCCCTTGGATGAAGGTGTTAGGGTGATTAACACACTCTGTGAAAAAATTATCACCCGAGACGATAATTTTTTCCCTCGTGTGTTAATCTACCCTAACACCTTCATCCAAGGGCAGTATGTTTATAATATCATGTTGACTATTACTGACCTACCTATTTTTCAGCTTTTTGTTCTGTGGAATAACATTGAAATAACACTTTGACTATTACTGACTTACCTGTTTTACCACTTTTTACTCTTTGAAATAATATATAAGAACATGTTAACTATTACTGACTTACCTGTTTTACCACTTTTTATTCTTTGGAATAACATTGTAATAGCACTTTGACTATTACTGACTTACCTGTTTTACCACTTTTTACTCTTTGAAATAATATATAATAACATGTTGATTATTACTGACTTACCTGTTTTCCCGCTTTTTATTCTTTGAAATAACATTGTAATAACATATTGACTATTACTGACTTACCTGTTTTCCCGCTTTTTGTTCTTTGGAATAACATGTTGACTAAATGTTTTACTGACTAACCTGTTTTCCCGCATTTTATTCTTTGGAATAACATTGCAATAATATGTTGAGCACTATTGACCTACCGGTGGTTTTCACTGGGTACTTCAGTTTCTTCCACCAATAAAACTGACCGCCTCGATATAACTGAAATATTGTTGAAAGTGGGGTTAAACACCATAACCCCTGTTAACCTACCTGTTGTCCCTCCATTTTTCTTTCGAATGATAATGTTGATTGTTACTGACTTACGTGTTTTTCTTCTATCATTTCCTTCCAATAACATCGCAATGCTACGATGATTGTTTTCCTTGGCGTATAATAGAGCCGTCCATCCATAAATATCAGATTTATCAACTTCGGACCCGTTCTGGAGGAGGAACATGACAAAATATTTACGTTCTTCCTCCGTCTTCTCGTTTAGCTTCATACTTCGACAAGTTTGTATTAAAGGAGTTCCACCGATGAAGTTCATACAGTTGACGTCTGCTCCTCGTAATATTAAATTGCGCGCTTTTTGAAAATTACTTTGTCGTATGGCTCTATGAAGACTGTTCGAATATTCTGTTCGTAAGCACTGTGAACCCATATTTGCATGGTTCATCCCTGTTCTGTTCGATACATGATATTTAGTTAGTGGACACCCCATTGTATTGTGGCTCCTAAAAAAATATTGCAGAATTTAAAAGATCGGTGAATTTCAAAGGGTGTACATAATATTATGTGATTGGTTGAAATCGTCATGACGTCAATACCACCTAGAGTGATATATGGCGACTTTCAGATTAAACCATTATATTATTGATCAGATATCTGAAAAATAACACCTACCATACTTGAAATTGTAAAAATAATTTATGTATACATTGGTGATTAATGTGTGTTAGTTTAATTCTTTATTTGTTTAACGAGGATTGCCAACAGCACATGGCTACGAGCGGTTTTCCTCGTGGGTTAGTGTCAGAAGACAATGAAGAAATATTCCAGAGAATAAATCTTACAATGAAAAGGCAGCTTAAACATCACTTCGAAATTTAACGCTCGCCACCATGAGTTGGTTGACCGTTATGGAATATCTGTGTCACAAATGACCCTGGATATGTTCCACTGTCGTAAGCATTTCCCGGTCCCTTCCTCATTCATGACTTACCACTGGGTTTGTTACTAGATTAACACGACGGGTGCTACTAGTGGAGCAGAAACTGTTCACCCTCCCGGAGCACATGAGTTCACCCCCGGTTTTTAGTGAGGTTCGTGTTACGCGATCTTTAGTTTTATGTGTATGTTTTGTAGATCGTTGTTTGTCCTTTTGTCCTTTCACTTTTGGCCATTGTGTTGTGTGTTCTTCCTCGATTTACGGATTCTGATTACATCTTTGGTATCTTCAAACTCTTCTTAAACAATGATGGTCAACAATTTCATCAATATCAACAAAACGAACAATCACTTCCAACCTCAGATCACCGAACATATAAAGACCACGACATAATCATGATGTTGGAAATTCAGGTACCGTCTTGGAACAGGCACACAAAAGTTGCGGGGCTAAGCCGGTTATTGGGATACCAAACCCTCCGATCTTGATTACTGGATCTTGTTATTCCTCTCTATGCTCTTTGTTTTCTTGCCCATAAAGACCTTTAAATTATTCGGCTTTCAAATAGCTTGGCTTTCTACGTACCTGATGATAGTTATTCCAGTAACGTACCTGATGATAGTTATTCCAGTAACGTACCTGATGAAGGTTATTCCAGTAACGTACCTGATGATAGTTATTCCAGTAACGTACCTGATGAAGGTTATTCCAGTAACGTACCTGATGATAGTTATTCCAGAAACGCATCGTGCGCATTAAATTTGATATCTACGTTTTCATTCCATTAAAAAAAACCACATACAATGTACTATAACAAATAAGAAAGACAATGTAAACATGGATAGCACAATAGCAGAGTCAATGGCTGTTTGTAGTTAATTAAGAAATAATTCATGGAAGCCAGAGTTTGTATACAGTTTTAACATGGGTAACATTATTTTCGTAAAATTTTTATCCCGAGCTATAGCGAGGGATAAAATGCAACGAAAATAATGTTACCCATGTTAAAATGTGATACAAACTCTGGCTTCCATGAATTATTTCGATTCTAGTAGGAAAAATCTAACTTATTTTTTGAAGTGGAAGTCAGTAATGGAAATGCATTTCATAACAAAATTCACTAACTTTCATGTTTACAGTTGTTTTTCTTTTATGTATAAATAGACTGTGATGCTATGAAGTTACTGATATTTTCCAATTTAATGGCATTTTGAATTTAGCAACTTAAACCAATAAAATGCTCACAAAATCGTCAAATAAATCGGTAACCACGTGTTTTAATGTCATCAGCGTTCCTTGTAAACGACTTCACCGGAAGATGTTAAATTTCAAAAGTCAAAGTCCATTGATGGTTGTTTTAAGTATTTATTCCGGAAAAATATAGGTAACACAATACGAGCATTTTTATGTTTGTTATGCACCACAGTGCTGTATGAATACATAAATTCACTAGGGAATGATGTTTGTAATTTGTTCGTCAATACGCATGAGCGAATTAAAATATATCGTGAGTTTTATCATTGTATTATTTATATAGCCAATGAAGGACGTCATGTTAGAGACCAACGTGAAAATAGGACTCAGTTTATCGGCTAATTTCACCACCCCGGGACTGGATGTATCTAAGGTTTGGTAAATTCCATGTTCCTTGCATGTTAAAGACAACCTTTAAAAGTTTGTTTATCGTGTTGGGTGTTTGTAAGCCACGCAAGACAAATTATTACCTGTGGCTATCAAAACATCTGCTACTGACGACGGGTGTTATTAGTGGAACAGGAACTGCTAATCCGCTAATGGCCAAAAGAAAAAGAACAAAAGGACAAACAATCATCTACAAAATATTACACAGAAAAACTAAATATCGAGCAACACGAACCCCATTGTAAACCTGGGTGAACTGAGGAGCTCCGAGAGGGTAAGCAGTTCCTTCTCCACATGAAGTACCCGCCGTGAACACGAACCCCATTGTAAACCTGGGTGAACTGAGGAGCTCCGAGAGGGTAAGCAGTTCCTTCTCCACATGAAGTACCCGCCGTGTTACTCTTGTTATAACCCGGCGATAAGTCATAAATGGGGAAATGACCGGATTGGGATTATGGCAAACTGTATTAATAAAAATAGAATTAGAAAAAAACGTTGTTTGGATATTTCCATAAACAGTAATGGCGACTTTGAATATAACCGCCACGATAAAACTGAAATATTGTTAAAAGTGGCGTTAAGCACCATAAACCAACCATTGGACACTATTAACAATATCGACTAATCATGTTCAAGCTGATCTTCGTCCATTTAGAGATCTAAAGCTATGACGTCATGGCATTATAACATTCATACAAAATAGTCGGTCGATAAACTTTGATCTGGTCAATAAAATTCTAGCATTGACCTCATCAAAAGGCTCTAGGAGATTGTACGTGAGGGTTGGCACCTTTCTCACACGTGGAAAGCAGTTGCATGACGGAATCATTTCACAAAAATTAGCTTCATCCCGTCACGTTGTATTGAAATGCCAAGAAACTGAGCGGTCAAAATAACAGACATGTGCTTCATTGTAACATGTGACATATGATATTTTAATAACAATTGACCATCACCTTAATGGTCAATTAATGGTCAGTTAATGAGTAGACTTTTAATATTTAAATGTACTATGTCACATGGTACATTTGTACAATGAAATATACATTGAAAGCACATGTCTGTTATTTTGTTTTGATGTTTTGGCTCTTACACTATTTATACTCACTCCATGCAGATCTTTACACTTCAGAAAATATAATTAATAGAGAGACCTAATGGATAACTGTTTTGATAATGGAAGTTTATTGTAAGAGTTCATATTTTAAAATACATATTGAAAACAATTGATGATTTGAAAACTGGATTTTTAAGATTTTTTTCTGAACATTTATAGAAGTCGATTTGATTTGATTTGTTGGTGCTTAACGCCACTTACAGCCATATGTCAGCTATATCATGGCGATCAGTTTTAGTGGTGGAAGAAGCCGGAGAGAACCACCGACCATGGGCAAGAAACTGGTAAACTTTATCACTTGCGGCTGCGAGTCGAGTGCACCTTTTTTGTAATTTACAAAGACGGGCGCGAACCCACGCAGTGTTGGTGATAGGCTTGTATGAGTTGTTAGGTAATCCAACTACATAACTCATTGAGCCACCCGGGCCATTATAGAAGTCGTACGGACTATAAAAACTTAACATTAAGATATCTTTTTTGTTTATTGCTTTGTAGTTATTGTAGTTAGATAAGTATAATGTATTTAGCCATTATTCCATGATCTATATCTTTCAGTGGCTTCTGACATGCACCCGACGACAAATTCAGAACAGTAAGCGAGTCACATTTACTCTTAGGTGACAATAGCAAAGCATAATTCACAACGAAAGGCAATACATGTAAAAATGCAGAAGCTACTGGAAAATAAAAAAAGTAGATATCAAATTTATTGCGCACTACGTGTTTCTGGAATGACCTTCACCAGGTACGCACATTATCAAACGATTGGAGAGGCAAATAATGTAAATGCCAGGGGCGCCATTTCATTTAGGTGAATCTGGAACATATTTCACTTCATTGTTCCAGAAAACAAAATCACGATTTCTTGCTTTAAAAAACGGTATGTTTCAAAATTATGTTTCAGGAAATAAGAAAAATGTTTCCACCAAATGAATAACACAATGTTTCATGAAACATTAAAAGATGGCCTCCAAAAAGCATGTTGCAGCTATAAACAAACTAATTCTCGGACCGGTTCCGGCTCATGTTTCGATTTGAAACATGGGTCACCGATGTTTCGCATGTTTCGAAAACCCGTTTCTGTTTTAGATAAAAAAAAAAAAAAAGCAACAAAACAATTATGTGATTCAGAGTCATGTTCCAGATTCACCTAAAAGAAATGCGCCCCAGCAGTAGAAGTTTTCAATGTTGTGCCTAAATTCATAACAAATAAGGGATCGTCTCAAAATGTGACAGTTTTTTTCAAATGAAGTTAGTTTCATTTGGCTCAGACCACCCACCCACCCCCTCCAAATGAAAGTGTGAAAAACCAAACTCCACCTAAAAATATAGGGTTTAGAACCATGTATTCTCCATATGCATGTCATGATAAAGGGTCTATCTAGACTATGAATCTTTATCCTTTCAAAATCACAGACACTTGATTTCATCGGGGTCCGACCTATAATTCGACAGTCCGATAATTCGACGGTCCGATAGTCCGATAGTCCGACAAATGATTTATTTCTTTGAAAGTTAACACTATAACATGTGTAATATGGGGCCAGAAACCGAACCATGTACACACCAAAGAAAGGTCCAGAACATCGGAAACACGATATCATAGACGGACAAACAATTGGCAGGGCCACACAAGAACTAAAAAAAAACACATATATGAACAACACGGACTCCATAAAAACCTGGATCCAGTCATGATGAACCGGTAGTGTAAGTATCCCGTATATTTTTTAGTAGCGATGACTTCAGGCTTTATTCAAGTAGCGTGTAGCCGAGTCCAGCCAAGAAAATTCACTATTGAAAAGAAAGATGAAATAAATTAATAAAAAAANCCCGCCCTTTATCATGGAATATTTATGTTAAAAAGCAATGTCGACACATCAATAGAGCTGGATGCAATAATGTGTGCGAATTGATTGATTGATTGATTGATTGATTGATTGATTGATTGATTGATTGATTTATTTATTTATTTATTGATTGATTTATTTATTGATTGAGGTCCAGCAAGCAATATTTCAGTCATATTCAGGATGAGAAAAGTTTGTAAACAAAAAATCAGAAAGAGGGGACTCTGGGATGGATCAACATGGGCAACGACTTAACACGGGAACTTGTTTTTCTGTCTCTTCCGACGACAAGTTGGTCCTATTTTTATTCCCCGGGATTCCGACGGGTGACATCGCCTTCTACGACAAGCGCATATATAAAAAGTTACGATTGAAGGAATTGTATCTAAGTGACTCCTTATATCACGGAAACAAACAGCATCGGAATATGACAAAATAAACAAATGTGCCATGATACGACCCCCTCCCCCCATTTTCAGGGATGGATCGTGACGTTACCAGAACTGATTCAACGGAAGTTAATGGCGGGAATTCCTGACCCTTTTCGTAATCTAAACTTTGGTGATTTCGTTGGTATTCGAGTTGCTATAATTGTGGAAGGAGAAGGGCGTACATGGGCTATTTGTATTGTTCTGAGTGGGCATGTCCGACCGGAAATGGTTCCGTTTTCTTGCGCTTTTCTGAATTGTAGGTAGTTTTCATTTATCACAAAGATCCTATCGTATATTTCAGAATAACCCTATAGCTTTTATCTACCTGGGGGTGCGTACAGAGGTTCACCTCCTTGTCCTTATATGGCCTATATATACTGTTGTTCGTATGGACTATCAGACTGTCGGACTATCGGACTGTCGGACCATCGGACTGTCGGACTATCGGACTGTCGGACCATCGGACTGTCGGACTATCGGACTATCGGGCTGTCGGATTATAGCTACGGCCCCGATTTCATCTAAGTGTACATATAATTCAACAAGCATACTGTACCAATAAAATGATATTTATAGATATGTGCATTCTTATAATAAATGCAAAGATCTGGACAACTTTAAAATGTTCCAAGAATCGAAAACATTATTTTGCTTAATTTGCAAAAGAAGACCGTTGCTTTTTCGTTGCGTATGATATTTAGTTGTACCGCAAACAGGAACATATACACCCATTACTTATTCAGTACTAAAGAAACAGTACAATATACAGACTCGAAAGAAATAAAACGATGTTCCATTCAATTTTATGCCGTTTTTTAAGTGCATTTTTAAAGATTTATTGACAAATCTCAATGTGCGATTTTTTTTTCTTTTTTCCAAACGTGACAGCTGAAAACCACCCACCTACCAAACGAAACTAACTTCGTTTGAAAAAAAACTGTCACATTTTGCGACGATCCCTAACAACTGTCAGCGAGTGAGTGATTGATGTTTAACGCCAAGTCAGCAATGCTTCATTTACATCGTGGCGATGACAAGTTGCATGTCCACTTTGTACCAGACCAACAAATTTTGCTCGTACTCTTTAATGCTGTGCATTTAGTGGAGATTGATTTAATTTGATTTTGGTGTTTAGCGCCACTTTCAGCAATATTTCAGCTATATCGTGGGGACCAGGTTTAGATGTGGATGAAGCCGGAGTAACCGGAGAGAACCACCGACCATTGGCAAGCAACTGGTAAACTGTATCACTTGCGGCTGTGAGTCGAGTGTACCTTTTTTTTGTAATTTACAAAGCTGGACGCGAACCCACGCCGTTTTGGTGATATACTTGTATGAGTTGCTAGGTAATCTAACTACCTAAGTTTTAAATCTTTCAGTCAACGTCTGCGCTTGCGTCGTTTCTCCGATGGCATCATCCGTGGAATTGATGCCATGAAAATTTAGACGTCAATCAATCAAAATCGACGTTACAACAACATTACATTATAATGAGTAATAGAGAAAGCTCGCGTATGCTTTAATTCAAAGAAAGGTGAGCTAAAAAAGGCTTTGGTTCCATTCTGTGGAAATGTTAGGGTAGATCTTGTAGTAAGAAAAAGTCGTTGTAAGCATGGTTACTTTGACTTTTAAATTGGAAAACTGAAGAGAAATTTAATATCGGCAGTAAATATCAACCCTCAGTTTACCATTATGTAGACAACACTGGCATTTCGTAAACTACCAAGACATAATTCTTAGGATACGGAAACTATCATTGATTTTTTTT
>MJUT01064298.1:42618-53767 GCA_002080005.1 Gigantidas platifrons
TAGGTAATAAAGAATTTGAATTGCTTGGTTTTTTTTTAGTGACACTGGCAGTGGTAACAAGGTGTTCAGCTTCTGGGCATGGTGTATCAATACTAGTGTCAATGACCGATAGGGTTGACTTCACCTAATCCCACTTTTTAAAAATGTCATAATAGAAATCAAATATTTCAAGTGGGAATAGCTGTAATTATTGTATAAACAATGTGCAAACATTGGGGCTTAGGGTGTATAAACAAAAACTCATTAACCTCAGGTAAACCTTGATTAGGGAATGGAGAACTAATATATAATAATTTATCATTTTTATTCTAATAAAAAAACCATAAAGATACAAACATGAATAAGTGATATCTCTATCAATACATTTATATTTCAACATCCATAGAACTTATTATTTTTTAAACTACATTGTTTTGTACATATTCTTACTATTCATTTTGTAATGAAATTCTTATGATTCATGTGTTTTTTCAAAGGTACAATATGTTTTAAAAGATATTTTACTATTTATGTCATACTTGATTTCACACCATATGAAAAAAAAACCACTTACTTCACTCAAATAATATTTCCCCCTTTCTACAATATTTGACAGCTACATCACATGTAATAAATATTGGTTACAGTAACGCAGAGCGTTACAAATGTCCCCCAAACGAACAATACACGAAGGATCATAATATGGCTCCCAAACCATGGATATCAATTCCCAACATCAAAATCTACTTGGAAACCAAATTTCGCCCAAATCGGAGGATTTTTGTATTTGGCAGTCATTTTGTACCTTGGTTACCATGAAACGGCAGCCATTTTGATTTTCTCAACCCCCATAATCTGCCACGCACTACGGTGGATATTCATGCAAAAATTCATGAAAGGAATCCTAAATTTTTTTAAATCCCCTTTTTTTGTTTCCATGGCAAATGCGGTAAAGTTTGTCCAACCGATTCCGATTTTTCGGGCTTATCTCGTTCCACTAGATGTGGATGTTGTTCCTATCAAGTTATGATCATTTTTGTGTTTTTCAATTTATTAGCATTTTGGCCGTTTCCATGGCAACGGCAGCCATTTTGAAAATTCCGAAAGTAGTCTGCACATCTACTCATAGTGCTTAACATTCCTGTGAAGTTTCATTGATTTCTGTTCAGTAGTCGCCGAGAAATGTGTCGGACAAATTTTGGCGGAAGAAAGAAAGAAAGAAAGAAAGAAAGAAGAAGAATAATAAGAACTAGAATTTCCATTGGAAAGCAATAGCGGACGTCACCCCACCCCATTATTTTGGTACCTCGGTTTGCACCTTGGTTACCATGGCAACGTCCGCCATTTTGAATTTGATCAACACGCCAAAAGCTTCCACACACTACGGTGGATATTCCTACGATGTTTCATGAAGTTTGATGAAAGAAATAAAAAAAAATTTAAATATCACTCCCCTTTTTTATTTCCATGGCAACTGCAGCAAAGTTTGTCCTACCGATTCCGATTTTTTGAGCTTATCTCGTTCCATTGGAGGTGGAAGTTGTTCCTATCAAGTTTCATCGATTTCTGTTCTGCGAGTAACCTGGTATGATCATTTTTGTGCTTTTCAATTTTTTAGCATTTTGGCAGTTTCCATGGCAACGGCGGCCATTTTGAAAAAATCAACCCTTAACAGCACAACTTCACATGGCATATGATATTCCTACAAGGTTTCATAAAGTTTGATCAAGACATTTTCCGAGAAATAAAGCGGACAAAAATGTGTGGAAGAATAAAAATAATAAGAATAATAAGAATAACTAGAATTGCCATTGCAAAGCTATAGCGGACGTCACCCCACCCCATTATTTTGGTACCTTGGTTACCATGGCAACGGCCGCCATTTTGAATTTGCTCAACCCCCTCAAAAGCTGCCAAACACTACGGTGGATATTCCTACAAAGTTTCATGAAGTTTGATGAATGGAATCCAAATTTTTTTTTTAAGTTCCCCCTGCTTTGTTTCCATGGCAACTGCGGCAAAGTTTGTCCAACCGATTCCTATTTTTTGGGCTTACCTCGTTCCATTGGATGTGGATGTTGTTCCTATCAAGTTTCATCAATTTCTGTTCGGCGAGTAACCTGCTATGATCATTTTTGTGTTGTTTTTTTTTGCATTTTGGTCGTTTCCATGGCAACGGTGGCCATTTTGAAAAAATCAACCCTTAACAGCACAACTTCACATGGCATATGATATTCCTACAAGGTTTCATAAAGTTTGATCAAGGCATCTCCGAGAAATCGAGCGGACAACAAAAAACAGCAAATAAATTGCAACAACATCTATTGGAATACCTGGAATATATATTTTTTTAATGGGATTAGATAGTAGACATTACCGTTACTGCCGCAGTAGTGTGTCAGACTCACTTCAATCAAAGCACACACAGCTTCATTCAACCTCATTTTTCTCCTGGGGGAGTCAAAGCTTTTTTAATCCAAAGGATTCAAGTTACATGTACTTGCTTCCATCAATATTAGTCAATTTATTAACAAATTATTTAGAATTATGCATCATCGTGACATTTATATCGTATTTTTAACTTTAAAACAATAAGTCGCGTATTCCGCTTCATCAACTGCTTTCCGTTTTTAATTCCCAATGAATTGACAAAATATTAAGCAACGTAAATCATATGACCCATTTACTATTTTTTTATCAAAATTTTATATCAAATTCATTTAAATAAACATTTATTGCTTTCGTTTTTCACGAAGTTTTATCGCAATCCGGTAAAAAAAATCAAGCGACCCAATATACTGTACTGGTTTCCGATATCTTGTGCGTAGTATTTCGCCTTGTTAATCAAAACAAATAGTAACCAGGTCATAAGCGTGAAAATGTTCGACTGTTAATTTCATTTGAAAAAGCTTTTAATTTATTAACGATTTTTACGAATAATTTTATCACCGAGTTATTGGGAATTTTCACCCATGAAATTGGGAAAAACATCTTTTTTCACATTGGGACTGGGGCCGATAATCGGCCCAAAAACGCAGTTGGAAAATCACTGCAAGTATTTTAGATCCATTTTCCGAACTCTTACCAAATTTGTATTATTCTCCAATCAAAAATTTATTTAAAATATTTTCATCTTTAAATTGTCAGGCAAAAGCGTCCATAGTTGCAAAACTAGGACAAAAGCGGGCTTAAACGACTTTGTCGAACAACCCTAGGGCAAAAGCGGGTTTAAACGACTTCGTCGAAAAAAACAAATCGAATGACAGCAAATGTACAGGTTATGTCAATTTTTATTAATAAAGTAAACAAAATTATGTCTAACTAAGCGTACATATTAAATATTGTTTTAATATTTATCAGAAGAAAATAGAGGGCGGGAAAAGTGGAAAAAGTGTGGACGGTAAAACTTCTATATTATGTTGAGATAATATCCCTGTTGGGAATAATTACTTAATAAATCTACAAGTTTGTCTAATAAATTTAAGCACTGATTTGAACAATAAAGTATTAAATTCTTCACTAATTTCGTTACACCCAATATTTTATAGAGATGGGAGCAATGATATTAAAACAGTTAAACAGAGAAGTTCTATCGTGTTGATAAAGTGGACATTCAAGAAAAAAATAATAGCATCCTCAAATAAGTAACCACTACACAACGTGGATCATTCTTCAAATTGACTCTTTATAAATCAGCATTTATAGGCCACTACATCTATGTCTTAGCTTAGTATGTATTATGTTAGTTTTCCTATTGTCAATATTGTAAAATGAAGCCACCGAAATTTTGACAGGCTGAATGGTTTTTTTTAATTGCGAAAAAGTGGGTAGAGATTTTACACTATCAGGTAAAGAATTCCGCAACTTTATAGTGGATGGAAAGAAAGATCTTGCAGACGACACCTCTGAGTGCGATATTCATAATTTTTTACTGATATTATATGTTACTGTTTCTCCAATAGTCGTTGGCAAACAGTCAGATATGGGATAACGCAGCTTGGGGCATATTAATCAGCCTAATCACAAGGTCTTAGTCTTATATATTGTTTGACGGCGACTTTCTCAGTGAGAAATTGCGCCCATAAAAAATTTTTATATTAGAATTTTGTATAATTCTTATTATTACTAACTTTTAGATTGTTGTTTNTCATTTGTTATCTTTACAAAGGACTGGGGGCTATAAGGGCCTTATATGGCCCCATACATGAATTTAAAAAAAATACTTGATCAAAAGTAGATGTGATTTATTTTATAGACGACATCATGCTTTTGATGTTAAAACTTGTTTCCAACAAAATCGGTACGTTTTTGACGTCATTGTGACGTCATGAATTTCATTTATCTACTGTATTTCGTTGAATTTTGCCGATATTTCGACGGTTTTTGAAGAAATTAAGCACCTGGGCAGTCGTGCACCAAAAAATTATTTTAACAGATTATTAAAATTAATAAAACACAAATACTGTTAAAGTATTTTTTGGTGCACGACTGCGCAGGTGTTAAATTTCTTAAAAGAACGACGGAACATGTTCAAATATTACAAGCGCTTCTATGACGTTTCGAGGTTTGAGAAGCACGCTATTTCCTATCTTTACCGTAAAAAATGGTATGTTGGCATGTAACCAATAGGGATCATTCACCAAATTTCTTTCGACAGACGTCGCTGTTGTTCCATAAGTGGTTAGCGGAACGTTTTAATCTCGATGACGCTTGGATTGTTAACGTTAGGTACAAGGACACGTCAATATATAATGCCCTTATAACATGACTAGGACAATTCTGTACATTTAGTTCACAAACAAAACTGTTCTCACGACTTTATTTTATTTTATAAATTATAACAGTATTGTACAAGTTAGATAAACTACTATGAAACAAAAGAAGTTACCCGTATTGCGGGATATTCAATACGGGCCGCTTCTTTTTTTTTTAAATAGTATACTGGGTTTACCTCATTCCGATGGTCTTACGGAAACACACCTTGTAAAATATACGATACCTATCGTTTGAATGAATCTGTATTCATACAAACATATTATGCTATGAACTAATAAAAAAATAATAATATCCTTTTAAAACAGGAGTTTTAACCTTGTGTTCAAGTTATCGATTGTTGACAGTTCTCCGATGGGACCTTTTTTGACCTTAACCTCGTTCCGATGTACTGGGATTCCCTGTTATGGAGAGCCATTGGGGCTAATATGCTTGACTGCTTTGGCGGGTTATTTATATCAGATATATTTGAACAAAATAAAAGATTTTTTTTATTATTTTAAAAATTTTGTATAACACACTTAGATGGAAACAAGATTTAAATGTAAAAAACAACAATTGATTTTTTTTAATTATTTGGGATTAAATTTTATGCACTTTTTGGCAATTTTCATTTTATATTTCACATATTTTAAGAGTTGGAAGAAACATATGATGGTATAATTCCAAAAAACNAAATCTATTAGTATGATAAATATAGTCAGCAACTGGTTGGAAATTTTTTCCTGATAGTAGTTTTGTGAGATTGAGGTTGGTGATACCCAATTGTGATAATTGGTCGAACATAGTTTGTCTTTGTGTGTTGTATTGTTTGCAGTATATTATGAAGTGTTCCACTGTTTCTTCCTGTTGACAAGTGTCGCATATATTTGTTGGATTTATTCCTATTTTATTTAGGTAACTATTGAGCTGAATATATCCTGTACGTAGCCTGAAAAATAATATTTCATTGTATCTACATATTTTGGGTGCTGTGATAGAGAAAGATACTTTGTTATTAATACCATATAAATGTCTACCTTTTGGGTTGCTATCCCATTTTGTTTGCCACATATTTTTTAAAAAAGTTCGACATAATGTCTTAATGTCCTCTTTATATAGAGGGTTATAAACATATATATTTTCTAAATTTAAAGAATTCTTAGCTTCTTTGTCAGCTAGTTCATTACCCATTATACCAACATGACTTGGGTTGGTTTTGGAGCTATATATAGTCATTTCAAAACGTTGAATCATTTGTTATCTTTACCAAATGACTGGGGGCTATAAGGGCCTTATATGGCCCCATACATGAATTTAAAAAAAATACTTGATCAAAAGTAGATGTGATTTATTTTATAGACGACATCATACTTTTGATGTTAAAACTTGTTTCCAACAAAATCGGTACGGTTTTGACGTCATTGTGACGTCATGAATGTCATTTATCTACTGTATTTCGTTGAATTTTGCCGATATTTCGACGGTTTTTGAAGAAATTAAGCACCTGCGCAGTCGTGCACCAAAAAATTATTTTAACAGATTATTAAAATTAATAAAACACAAATACTGTTAATGTATTTTTTGGTGCACGACTGCGCAGGTGTTAAATTTCTTAAAAGAACGACGGAACATGTTCAAATATTACAAGCGCTTCTATGACGTTTCGAGGTTTGAGAAGACGCTATTTCCTATCTTTACCGTAAAAAAATGGTATGTTGGCATGTAACCAATGGAGAACATTCACCCCTTTTCCCATCAGGTGGCGTCACTGTACCATCGGTGGTTACGAAAACGTTTGTTTTCAGATAAACGCTTGTAACCAATGTAATCAAATGGCAATAGCATTACCTACATGGTGTCCTTGATCTGAAAACGTTACGTAATATGACGGTGTGCACGGCATATAGAAAGAACGGAAGTGATCATAAAAGATTTTAATATGATATCTCCTATACCCTTTTTCTAGTTTATTTCACAGTGACTGGTAACAATCATAGGACCAATGGCAATGTCAATGTAAAATTGCACACGTGTGTTTTTTTGTTTTGTTTTTTTTTTAACTTCATTTGGGTCTAATGAAAATTTGCACACGCGTTTTTCAGAGTTAATTGAACGTGACCAGGTTGAAAATTATACACATGTTTTTTTCACACTATATGGTCTAACCATGTAAAATTGCATACTCGCTTTTGCATCAAATGTTCGACTGAAGATCCCCAACTGAAGCGCAAGGGCAGGCAAATGCAATACAGTGACCAAAAGAAAAAGGACAATCGTTGCTATACAAAACACTACACAGAAAACTATCTTTTATCCCACAGTCAGATTTTTTCACAGGAAACAAAAATCAGATTTAGAATTTTTGGACATAAAAAAAAATCAGTAATTTGTCTTCAAATTTTTATAATAAATTTCTCCTTGAGAACTGCAGGGCCGAATATCTT
Organism: Gigantidas platifrons; assembly: GCA_002080005.1. NCBI lineage: Eukaryota > Metazoa > Mollusca > Bivalvia > Mytilida > Modiolidae > Gigantidas > Gigantidas platifrons. The sequence goes on from MJUT01064298.1 coordinate 49,797, forward strand.
TCAACTCAATTTATTTTGTTTCTTTAAAATTTCAAAAAAAAAACATCTAAAAGTTAAAAAGGTCGTCCTCTTAATGACATGAATATGTGTCTAGGCTGCGTCCATGCAACTTCGTATTATATAATAAGATTTTATTTTTGATGTTTAACGCCACTTTCAGCAATATTTCAGCTATATCTTGGCGACAAGTTTTAGTGGTGGAAGAAGCCGGAGTACCCGGAGAGAACCACCGACCATGGGCAAGCAACTGGTAAACTTTATCACTTGGGGCTGTGAGTCGAGTGCACCATTTTTGTAATTTACAAAGCTGGACACGAACCCACGCCGTATTTGTGATAGGCTTGTATGAGTTGCTAGATCCAACGACCTAACTCATTGAGCCACCCGGGCCCCGTATTATATAATAAGTGTCCGGTTTACAAGAAACCTTATGCAAGAAAGTGCAACAGTTTAATTATTGCTTCTGATCCGCGGATTTCTCCCGATAAGATTGATTCCTTACAAAGTAAACCTTCAAAGAGATAAAGTTGCATTTTAATGATTTTTTTCTATCACCGTATGTAACGCTATCGTGTAATTTAATAAACACCGTCCAAATATATCTTGTATTTTGTGTAGAGGTTGGTAAATAGCTTGTATTACCGTTGAAATGAAACCGTACACTTCTTGTTTCATGACGGTCAGTTTTTTTTTTTGCTGGAGGAAACCGGAGTTCCCTGAAAAAAAAACCCCACCGACCTGCCGAAAGTCACTGACAAAAGAAATCACATTAATATTATTTCTAATTAATAATAATCAAGTGACTGTTGATGAAAAATTAAATCCACATAATATGACTGTTCATGAAAAAAAAATCAACATTATCTATAATACGACCCAGGTATTCACGTTTTATTTTTTCCCCATATCTTCAGAATGTTTAATTTGATGCCTTTATTTGAATGACTTAAGAGAAAGCTGAAATCCTAAAATGTTTAATTTTGTATTTTTCAATTTTCGCAAACAGTTTATTGTTAAGAATCACAAAATTAACACCCTTAAAAAAATCCGCTTAAATAGTAGATTAATAAATGTAGATATTTATGTTTCAGACAGAATATGTTTTTAATATCGTGTTGGGAGTCAGTAGGTATAGTGTTGCATACGGCAATTTTTCAGCTATATCACGACGAGACCAATTTACTTTCCAACATGAAGATGAGGCCCCAACACGATTATTATTTTTTTTAAGTATTTATATCTAAAAACTGATATAGATGTACATAATTTTCTATGATAAAGCTCTATATCTTAAAGACACGCCGCCGTTATTGGAATCGGACACCGTGTACATAAAATTCGCCAAGAATACATTTTTTTAATTGATTGAGAATCTAACCATTGATAAACGTTTATTTATCATGAAAACATAAAATCGCGATACAACAAAACTAGAAAACCAACACGAAAATCATTTATAAAGGGAAATACAAAGAATGTGAACCAATATCAAACTTTGTTTACAACGTACATCTACATGTATACATGTGTATGTAATTGTACTAGTATTACCTCATTCTACAGTTATTGTACGTGTACTATGCGTATTTCCTAAGTACAAAATTATTAAAAATATTGATTTTTGCTCATGGAGGACAAAAGAAAATAAATATAAGAATGTAATTTTATTTCATATTCGCATTCACAGTTAGTAATAGGTGCCCGTGACCCAGATATGATTGCAACGTTGTCCTTGTCTTATTTCAACGTGATGACGTGATCACTTTCCGTGTTACATAGGTTACAAACGTCTGTGCGAAAATAAAACGCTCAGCTAACCACCGTTAGTACTCGAGCGACACCTGTTGGGTAAATTTGGGTGAATGTTCTCCATTAACATAAGATAAATATGCAATAAACACAACTTAATCCTAAATATTTTTTTCATATGCCCACAATTATTGATTAGATATTTTATTCCGCGATACTGAAATAATTATTACTACCGGGATATACTGAGATAGTTTTAATACCTATCGCTGTTACTTCTAAAATGAAGTAAAAAAAGTTGATCCCAAAGGAGTTGTAGATATTTTTGGGCACAATCTGATATATCCTTAAATAATTATGCAATAATGTTATTTACATGGCGTTAGTTTATCATCCCGCTCATAGAAGGAACGATGTGAAATAAACCGAAACCGAATTTTTTTCACGGGAAAATATGTTAATCATTTTTTTTTCTAAATGTATCATTCAAATAGAAACTAGAACTGTTCAACCACAAACAAACCTTCTTACGTTCGAATTCATAAACATAAATACAAAAATCTGGATTTATTAGATCAAAACAAAAAGAAATATTCGATTCCCGGAGACGACGGAATATTAGTAAACATACTTACAAATTACTTATACTTAAAACTTTTAAGATTTTGTTTACTGGAAATTTATTGAAATCAAACGGACTATATCTGTATAGATCGTAGATGCAAAACTTTTTTTATTAAATAAGATTTCTAATGAGAAGATGAGAGAAATGTTCTTTTAAGATACTGAGAACTTTCAATTTTCTCTGTAGTCCTTTCTCGTTTCCGTGATCTTCATATTAATACATTCATTTAGAGTAGCTCCGGTTATCATTGTATATTGTGGTTTATTAGCCACTTCAGAATGTGTTCCATTCCTTTGAGTTCAAATGACAGTTCATCTACGATGCGTGTAATTGTTTATTGAATGGAACTTTTCCTTGCAGGCTTTGTGCTATTCAAACCATAGCACGATTTCCATTAGTGTATTTTCTGGTGACCACGTAAAAGATATCCGCCCACAAAAAAATCGTCGGCATCAATTTAGCACATAATTTTATCCATCTGCAGGGGCATAGCTACTTTAGTGTCAAGTAGGCACGTGCCTATACATTAATTTGAAAAAAATTTCCCTCCATTTTCCTACTGGAATAGACATCATGGGCTGTGTTCAGGTGAAACTCTAGAGTTAACCCGACCTACCCGCGATACACCTGGACATACAAGGTTCCTACTCGACTGACGTAATTTGACCTCTGAACCGTAGTAGAGTACAACCCGTCTGCAGACCGGGGTTTGTAGAGTTTTACTCTTGAACAAAATGGCGACTGGTGGCAGTGAATTGTAAGTGTATGAATGCAAATTAACCTGTCATGGGTTTTCAAGCAAATATATTGAAACAATAAGTATTAATCTTTTATCAACAAATGATACTTTTATTTTAAAATTTAAAACAGCTCAGACCTAAGCATCATTAAGCAACGGAAAGCCGAGGACTTGCTTGGTTCATAGGCACTCGTATTCCGGACCCCCTCCCCCCCTTTTTCCTCATTTGGTCCCTCCCGCGATTATGGTATGGATCTTTGTCTGGAAGTACATCTTAGAGCCATATATCCATATTTTACAACATTTAGTGTTACAACGTTCTCGTTCTACTAACTTTTGTTTCTAGGTCCAGCTGCCGTTTTACTAAATAAACCTAAAGGTAAGAAACAATCGTCAAAATACGAAGAGGGAATCCTCGCTTCGACTCGATATTTTACAACAACGCGCCGGTTTTCAAAAGGATCTTCGCTTGTTCTCGTCTCAAAAATGATTTCCCTTCATTCCTATCTAGTTGATACGTACGAACAACACATATTTATTGATGAAATTCAAGTTTATTCTCGACGACACATCCAAATTTCCTCCACTCGTATCGTTTCAGGAGGTTTACTGAGCATTTGTTGTTTCGAGTTATTTCATTGGTCGGAAAGATTTTCGGAACTTTTTTAGCTTGTTCTTCGCTAAGCACGGCCAATCCATTTCGTATCGAGAGGCCTATTAATCGGGAGTTTTAAACCGCGAAAAAAAGTGGAAAGTAAACCTTTTCAGCCAGTGTGTAATAAATGCACCAGAAAAAAAAATGACGAACATAGTGACATGGTAATAATATTGTCTGAAATGGAAAAATGCACTTCAAAC
>MJUT01064298.1:67989-86637 GCA_002080005.1 Gigantidas platifrons
CCATCTTATTTTCCTTTACTATCCAAATAAAGTACATGTATTGTAAAATAATTTTCTGTTTGGGCAGAACGAGAATCTGTATTATATAACTATAAAATATTACATAGTCCTCGAAATGAAAACTTGAATTAACTGGTCCAAATAAAATTTTTTAATTTATTTTATACATGTATATATATATATATCTAAATAAATTCACTGGTTCGAACTGGAGAACTTGTACTCGCCACCATGATAAATTTGTAAACATTTTCACATTAAGAAATTATTTTTTTTTGTAAATTTAAAAACAGACAATCAACACAATATATATATTTAAAATACACACTGCATTTGACCAATTGGTTCATTCAACCTAAGTAGGTACTTAATATCATATTTTATGGAAATAACAAACTAACAAACAAAAAATCAGTATATCAGCAAATATATTTAAAAATCATACTTTATACAAATAATTAGGATATTATAAGCACATATTGTTGCCCTTTTTTCATCAAATTTTCAAAATTTTAATACTTTTCGTCCTTTATTTCAAAAACTAAGAGATAAAGGTTAAGTTTAAATTATAAGAGATAGATGTTAAGTTTTAACTGAAAAAATATGCACCATGTCAAGATCTGCCTGCAATTTTGAGGTAAATCCCATTACCCATTTTGGAGTTATTGCCCTTTTTCCCATAAAATTTTAAACATTTTAATGCTTTTCGTCTTGTATTTTGATCCAATTTTGAGCAATAACACCATTTTATTCTTTGAATCAACAGTACTTAAGTACTTTTATAACAGAGTTATCTTTCTTGACGTAGCAGCACCAACGCCGCCATCTTTGTTTTTTTCAACGAAAATGCCGATTGATGTTAATAATTTGTTCTACTGCACTCATTCCTTATTAAATATTAATAAAACCATCATATTACCCTGAAACAATGTCATATCTTTCATTTTGATCGTGTTTTCGCAACTTGCAGTGTGCCTTTCGGTCATTTCTACGATGTTTTCGGCGTTTCTACGATGTTTTCGGCGTTTCAGGAGGTTTTCGGCGATTGGAACTACCGTTCCTACTGTGCACATACACAACGAAATTTTTATAAAACCATCATAAAACACTAAAATAATGTTATATCTTTCCATCTGAGGGGGATTTCAGAAGATCTGATGGGGGTTTCGGTAGTTTCTAGGGGGGTTTCGGTAAATAAACGGGGCTTTCGATAAATTTGGGGGCTTTCGGTAATTCGAGGTACCCCACTTGTTATGATTGATCGGTTCAAAGACAAAGGTCAGTAACTTAACACTAACAGTATGTTGGGTTGCGGAAATAACGTAAAAGTATCACGTATCAATGGAATGTCATTTCCAATTGGATTAGTTTACATAAATAATGATCTAAAAAAATAATCATATTATATTTCAATGACCTCTGGTTCTGCAGTTCGTTAATACGTTATGAAAACAAACTGACACATTTTTTTTTGTCCTGTCATGAATGCATGTCCAGTCAAATCGGCCCCAAGTCACAAAGCAAAAAAAAAACCAGATACTTGGTGTTTATCCATATTGGTCAAGTTCAGTGTTTACTTACTATGATTATTTAGAACGACATGGCATTTCACTGAATACAATGTAACACCTTAAGTTTTATGTAATATTTTAAATGTGTTTATTTGTTTTCAGCTGGTACAAATTGTATGAAGCCAAAAGAAGATATTCTATTTCCCTTGCCCAAGACCCCTTATTATAGCAGGTATTTATTAATTATGTATTTGTCTATGTTATGTCTGGTACATTTCCACTGCTTCATGCTTGTATAGTGCATTATGGTGTAGTAGATCATGGGTTTGAGCTCTGGTGAGGTTAAAACAAAGACTATCAAATTGGTTCTTGTGCTCCGCTTATCACACAGCATAATGTTCCAGTTTAGAGAGGCATGCCTCATTCCAGTGATCTGGCACTATAAAAATCCAACTAATCGTGTTGGTCTATTACAAAGCAGACACCATCTTACCAAATTATAACTTGTTCTTGCCATGATATAGCTAAAATGTTGCTCACTTGGCATTAAACAACTAAACAACAATCACTCGCTTACTAGATGCATAGTGTCTACAATTTTGGTTATTTGTTCCCATAAATATTTAAACTAGGGCTTAATTATAAAATCTGATGATTAAGAAAATAATTTAATGGCTAAATCAATTATTTGTAACTTCCCCAATATGATTTCAAAATGGAACAAATATATTATGAAAAAAAAAACTTAACTAGTGCTGGTCATGGAGAAATAAAAAACACACACTATTTTGTTTTAATTATTTTCTTTTTATATTTAATTTAATTTTACTTATAAATTTACAGTATAATTCTATTGTTTGAAGTTGTAATTTGACAGCAGGATGCAACTGTAATAACCTACTATATTGTATTAATATGTGAAATCTTTACATTTTGTATATTTAAATGTAATAAGTTATTTTAAGGTTTGTTTTCTTACATATTTTGTAATTTCATTTCAGGAAAATTGAAGAACAAGATGGTCAGTCAAAGAGGAACCACAACATACATATTTTCAATTCAGGAAATATTGACATGTGTGGATTAAGTGTAAATGTCTGTTGAAGACAAAAAAGCACAGCTAAATTTAACTGTAGTACAGACCAACCATTTGTTACAGATAGACATGGACATTGAAGAAGAACTTTGTTGAGAGAGATTGAACTGGGACATACTCTTACTCTGAATGTTTGGGAGAAGTGAAGAATCTTGAGTTGGGGGAAAATCAATGAAAAATGATTAAGACACTTTATTATATTGAAGTGTTAGGATGTTTATCGCCACTTTTAACAATCTTTCAGTTGTATTACAGTGCATGAAGCTCAGTTTTATTGGTTGAGGAAAACGGAAAAAACCACCGAGCAGGATTTGAACTCACAACTTTAGCAGTGATAGGTACTGATTGCACATGCAGTTGAAAATCAAACTACCATACGATCAAGATGGCCATTTTTATTATAATATTGAAAGCATGCAGCAGACGATATGGTGACTATTCCTGAAGTCTTTTTTTAGAAGCCTTTGTATTCTATTTATTTTCTACTTTGTTATCCTATTTTTGTGTACTATAAATATCATTATCAGCAAGTAAAATTTGCCATATTCAGATTCCTTCCTTTTGTTGTTATGAAAAAATTATTTTCTGTGCAATGAGGTTTGCTGAACAATGTTGAAAAGTGTTGTATACAGTCATACCTGATTCTGTCGACATCAGATACACCTCGAGTGCTCTAGATTGTGGAATCGAGCCCTGTTCTGGTCAAATCAAAGAATATAAAATTGGTATCTGTTGCTTCTCCACTAAGCAGGTTGGCTCGGAATCAGAATAATGTGTCAGAGTTGAGTGACATGATTATCCGCAGACTGATGTTTCAGTGAGCTAGCACTATAAAATCCAACTCGGCATGTTGGTCTAGTACAAAGTGGACCTGAACATGTTCTCATTTAAAATTAACTTGTTCTTGCCATGATAATTGATATAGCTGAAAAATTGCTGAATTAGCATTAAACAACAATCACTCGCTCAATCTCAGATAAGTTGTTTCTTTGGATAATTAGAAGTAAGAAGTTTGACATTATGAGGTTTGACTGTATACAATGTTTAAACTTCAATCATCATTAGAAACCTCAAGACCTCAGTAATTGCATGTACATGATGAGTGATTAATATAGTACCTATTAACTTTTTTATGCATACTATGATGGAAGCTTAATCTACTTTTGAATATTTGACAAGGGGGTGAATTTTCAGAACCCAGAAAAAATGTAATCTGCATCCATCAAACCAATAACTGTGTGTAGCTGTGTAGCACAGTGCATGCTCAATTTTCTGGAGAAGACAAGTTTTCACTATTTTAGTGAAGTTCATGTTACTTGTTTTCAATTTTCTATGTTTTATGCTTGTCTTTGTCTAATTTTCTTTGAAAGAAAAATTTGAATATACTAAAGTCCAAAGAGGTAATCAAAAACCGTAAATTGAAGAAGGACAGACTGTTCGATGGCATGTTAAAAAAACAAAAGACAATACTATTGCCAAAGGGAAAAGGATAAACAATGATCTCCCAAATATTACACAGAAAACTTAAGATTGAGAAACACAATCCAAACAAAAATATGAGTTGAACAGTTTACACTTGTTTCAAGGAAGATTAGAAACATCACTATTTATTAAATTTTTATTCTAACTGAAGACTTGGCAGTATTAATCAATTAGTAAAAATTAGTTGATATTCTTCATTCAATTGGATATTAATCAAATTTAAAAATAAAACCTTAAGAAATGACTAAATCAGTTTTTTCTGGCCTAAAAAATGACAGTCCAACTTTCTGAACTGCTTTCAACATTAAAAAAAATCAATGTCCAACTTTCAAGCTTTATCCAATATAAAAAATGACAAAGTCCTACTTTCCTTAGTTATTCTAACCATAAAATATTGCAAAGTCTATTTTCCAAACTTTTCCGCCATAAAAAATGACAAAGTCCAACTTTCTACATCTTTTTCCGCCATTAAAAATGACAAAGTCCAACTTTCCGAACTTTTTTCCCCAATGAAAATGATTAAGTCCAAATTTCCGCACTTTTTCCGACCTAAAAAATGATTAAGTCCAACTTTCCGAGCTTTTTCCGACATAAAAAAGGACAAAGTTCAAATTTCCGCACTTTTTCCAACCTAAAAAATGGCAAAGTCCAAATTTCCAAGCTGTTTCCGAATATTTCCGAATTATTTCATTCGGAATTCCGAACTCTATTCGGAATCTCCTGCTACGGGAATTCTCAACCATTAAAAAGTTAACTTCAGGTAGGGGGTGGGGTATGACCCCTGGGGCCTGATCTATAAGGCATTTAATTTGCCTACTCGCCCTGATCATAAATATATATGGTTTAGGGGTGGGGATCTCAACCATTAAAAAGTTCACTTCAGGTAGGGGGTGGGGTATGACCCCCCTCCCCCGGGGGCCTGAGCTATAAGGCATTTAATTTGTCTAGTCACCCTGATCATAAATATATACGGTTTAGGGTATCTCGATCACATTTTTTTTATACAGATTCATTTTAACTGTATTATACTAAAGTAAATTATGTCAATATTTAAATAGAGTTATCTCTTTCCACAGATTAAATTGGAGTTATCTTTCTTTCCACAGAAAACAGATTTAGAAGATCTTTGAAGGTATTTCCCATAGGGTCAAATGTTAAACTTTGTCCCCCAGTGACGCCCATTTTGGACTTCAGATCAGCACCAAAAACATAATTTTGATAGAGGACCATCCAAGGAACATTTCTGCAAGAGATCATTTTTACTGACATTGTGGCTTCTGAGAAGAAGATCTTTGAAGGTATTTACCATAGGGTCCAATGTTAAACTTCATCCTGCTGTGGTGGCCATCTTGGATTTTGGATATGCACCAAAAACATAATTTTGGTAGAGGACCACCCAAGGATCCTTCACACCATAAAACAATTCCATTGGCTGTGTAGTTTCTGACAAGAAGATCTTTGAAAATTGAGCCAATCAAAACACATTATTGACCCTGGCCGCCATGTTGAATTCCCGATCGAAACAAAAAACATATATTTTATAGAGGACCTCCTGAAGCACATTCCTGCCAAGTTTGGTTCCATTTGGCTCAGTGGTTTCTGAGGAGAAGATTGAAATGTGAAAAGCTAACGACGGACGACGACGACAGACGCCAAGTGATGGCAATAGCTCACATGACCCTTTGGGTCAGGTGAGCTAAAAATGACCTTATAAGGATGGTCTCCCTTGATATTAAAACCATTGGACACTAAATGCTGTACTGGATACATGGTAGGTACAACACTTTCTGATTACAGAGCTGGTAAAACTAACACCGAGATTCTGACAAAAGGGCTGGTAAAAAGCGATTTACTATCTCAGTGCATCTGAAATCTTGCCAGATAAGAGGGGTGGCCTTTGATGGCAGTGGCCTGATAAGAGGGGGACTAGTGTATAACATATAACAAACCGTATCGGTGGTATAATAATTAACATACTCGCCTCGAGTTCAGAAGATCATGGGTCAAACCAAAGACTATAAAATTGGTATAAATTGCTTCTCCACTAAGCACACAGCATTAAGGAGAAAGAACAGAGAAGCAGCAAATACCAATTTTATAGTCTTTTGCTAGACCTGACTGGAGGCAAGCATGTTAACCATTATACCATTATACCACCGATGCTGTTCCATTTACTATTTACTGCCATAAAACTGTAATATGGACACGAAATATACATGGAGAACCAAACACACCTTTAGGCTGTTCCATTTAAGTCTACCTGGGAAGGGGGAAATGCCATTTTTTTTATTTTTCTGTTGGTTGTGGGGGTGAAACCAAATTTTTTTATGTTGGGTGGTTTTTTTTCTATTGGTGGGGGGTCTGAAATAAGTGGCGTTCCCCCCTCCCAAATATTTAAATGGAACAGCCCTTTATATAAACTAGTAAGTTAGTCATATTGTGTTTTCTTCAATCATTGCTGTGATCGTATGGTAGTTAGATATACCACCCTGTATCCATTCGGTGCCTATCAGTTATGAGTTTGATGCATGCCCATTGTCGAGGTATACTCTGTATAACAATACGTGATAAAGTGTGTCGGTTATTAGTGACTCGCCTGAGGTTATCTCCTAAAAATTGACTGCAATGAAATAATTGAAATATTACTGAAAGTGGTGTTAATCTAAGACAGGTACACCTAGATATTCCTCTATGTATATCTATTTGAACCTTCTGTCGAGGGACAGGGGCAAAGCAAATAGAATTTACAGACATGTTGACTGAGCCAGTAAACAAATAAAAATAAACAAATAACAGAGCTAGTGTTTTCTGCATTTTATTTTAACATTACAGAAACTGCTGATTTTTCTTGTTTTCATGTTTACACAATTATTTAACTTAAAAAGGGATACACAGGCTGACCGACTGTATGCACACTATACTACATCTCGCACTCACGAAGCATACACACGCATTCTTCACTTTACAATTGTACCACAAATACATTCACACACCTTACACACGTCACTCGTAACTATTTCTCAGATCAGTGATGTATACAACCTTTAATGTATAAATGCGAAGCTGTTTTTTGCCGCTATAATGAGACTGTAAAGTGAACAAGTACGACAACTTTATATGTGATTGTATGCTTTACCATTTTAGCAACAAATTAAAGCTTGAAATTCATTTTTCCAATAATCAAATAAATCAATTTTCATTCACCCACTTTGTAAAAATTATATTCTGTAATCCAATTTGATTTCATTTCAGTCCCCCCTCCACCCAAAAAAACCCAACAACATTGTTTTCATTTCTCTGTCCCCCCTAAAAAAAATTGTTGCTTTCATTTTTATGTCCCCAAAAACGATTGCATTATTTTTGTTTATGAATTTACAAACCACGGAAATAATATATACTTTCCCCTAGATTTATGTTTGAAATGTACGCAGGTTAAAAATAACGGTAATAACGAGATCTAATTGATTTGATATCATTACAATGTATCTGTAAAACCAGATACTCTAAATTCTCCCGTTAATGACAATCGACATCATCAGAATAATGGTTTAAATTTATATCGTACAGTATCAAAATTCGGTATGTAAAAATATCGGCAGCTTTTGGTATTGCATTGAAACACATCTAAACTGTAGACCTACTGGTCATAATAGACAGGTAAAATTTACAATGATATCAGAAATTGGGACTAGATTTAATGTTCCGAATACAGTATACTGTCAAACTTGTATCCAACGGTCAACCTTGGGACTCAGTGAAAATGACAGAATAAGAGAGCTGGCCGTTTATTAAAGATTGGCTGATCCAGATTTTCAGTGCCCGCCCGCAATGATTCACACACTACTGTCACCCGAAAGTATTTTATTGGAAAAGATGACAGTCGCTTTGTAATGCTTCTGGTATTTTTGTAACAATTTACAATTAATTAGTTAATTATTTAATAATTTAATATCTTGAATGGTACAATCATGTACCGTGAACATCTGGAACGTTAATTCCCGATGATTATTTTAAGCCTAGATTGAAAAGTGAACATTAAATATGATGGGAAAAGTTGACCAAATTAGTGAGGCAACCACCTATTTGAGCTTAAAATAACATGTTAACCCCGTCTGGATGGATTTTAAATTGGTCGCTTACACCAGATGACCGTTAGGGCAAGTTTGACTGTATTCAATGTTCGGCTAAGACAGGTTTCATTGCAACATGAAATAACAAACAGGAATATAGTACAAGTGTTATTTCCTCTTTTACAACCATTTTTTTTTAAATGTGCAATATTAGTAAAACACAAATAGACATTTTTCAACCTCCACGAAACATATTAAAATTGGTTTGTAGTGTTAATGTTTGAAAATTCATAGTTAATTGAAAAACTATTTGATCATTGTGTTGTAGAAACTAACAAGTCACACAATCTACTATTACACATCAGAGATTGACATCAATACTGTTTGGATTTCATATTAAGATATATATAAATAACCATTGTCTATATAAATACAATATATTTTGCATACTTCAATAGGTTCAAAAAATTTCTGACAATTACTTTTGCTTATTACATAGATGGCCGTGAAATAGCGATATTTCCAAGTGAAATAAATACCATATGACGTCATAGATGCCTGTGAAACACCGATATTTCCAAGTGAAAGAAACAACATGTGATGTCACAGAACCAATGTCATCACAATGAAAAATATCAATGAAGGTCTGGCAATGAATTAGAAGATCCTTATGCAACATCTTATTAATACAAAGTGTAAAATCTATGTAATAAATAGTATATTTACTCTTGTATATCGAAATATTAAAAATAAATCACTTGTAATCTAACAATGATAATTCAATCATGTGCTAATGTTCATTCATGAATTACTGTGTTGTTCAGTTACTCCTTATTTATTTTTTAATATTCAAAATGCAGAGAATACTTATACTATAATTATAACAGTAATCCGTCATACATGTATAGAATATATGATTTTGATCTCCATGTGCACTTTTTTCCTTTAATCTTATCACAAACATATAATGTGAAATTTCCGCTACATTACTTATCCTGAATATTTTTTCCGATATTTTTATAATTTCCATTTCTTTAAGTTACGAAAATGTTTTTTTTGCTGTAGTTGTATCGTTGTAATTCAAAATGTATCTTTGTAGATAAAATTACCTATAATATTCTTGTTTTTCTTTTCTTTGAATATAATATTCTGTTTCCACAAATGTAATATATCAAATCTGATTGGCCGCCATTTAAAATTTGCTAGTATTTCAACCCTTTTTTTGTTGAAATATTTAGAATATTTGAAATAAATGCAATTTTTCATGTTGATATTTAAATTGGAAAATAATCGCAAATTGTTTTCTTTACTTCAAATGACAATACTTTTTCGAAAGTTTGATCAGAAAATTTTCATAGTCAAAACAAGCCTGGCAGCAAAAAAGATAATCTCTTCAATATATATCATCAATCTTAAACACTAGTGTTATATGTTAAAAGACCGATAAAAAATAAAATCTTGTTTGTTTGTTTACAACCTCTTGGTAAGTATTCTTTCTCCTTGTGTTATAATGATTTACTCCTAGTTAATAGTATCTTGCTAACTAAAACACTTTCCTGGATTAACCATAGATTATAAAAAAAAAAATCAAATGTTTATGTAAATGTATGGATTTGTAATTATACAGAAATTAAAACTTCAAAGATGGCTTTAAAATCTACATGCTTTTGCAATCAAGAATAATTGTGTTTTCTTAAATTAAAAAAATATTCTATTTTGTGAAAATTTTCAGCCATCTTGCTTTTCTTTAATAGAATTATCACATCATCCCCATATTCTGGAATGTCATTTTCTTTTAATTCATGCACAATTATGAAATTTTCCCACATATAATGTGAATAAAAATATTTTTCTGGTCAGTATTGAAAAAAAAAGTTTCCAAATTAAGCTGTTGAATAAGTTAGAAACAACACGAGATAAAATATAGTATGTCCATGAAAGAATGTTATATTGATTTCACGATTAAAATAAAAATGTAATATGTACGTTCAAATTAAAAATTAAATATGGCCACCAGATCAGATAAAAAAAATTCTTTGACCTTTCTTTCAACTGTTGTTACAACTATTGTAAATAAATACACCTGGATTATAAATACATAAAACTTGATAAAAATGTTTACCAACCATTAGCATACAGGGGATATGCACTATAACTTGTAAAAAATATGCTTCACTTCCAATAATTACGATTTTTATACTGGATTTATATGATTTGTCAGCTGGATTTATTGTGCCGATATTTTACGATATTGTATGATATTTTACTATACCAAGTATATATGTTTATATTTATAGATACATAATGAGATATTTTCATTAATTTTTCTTTAACTTTCCCACCAAAAGTATACAAGTGTTCAGTGAGTTAAGGTGAGAGGTGGTTGTTCATTTTGTTGATATTTGTGGAATTGTTGACAGTGTTTAAACTTTCTCTTCATAAGAGAGCGAGACAAACTACATCCTTCCTACATCACAATACACTTTTAATAGTTACAAGATAGGAGGGTTGGGATTCCATTTTAACCAGGTTTAACCCTGCCACATTTATGTGCCTGTCCCAAACCATGACCCTCATTTCCGTCATTCTCTGTTATCTGTATTTCTTTGTTAAAGAGATTGAAGTTTGCCAGAGAAGTAGTTCCTGTTGTTGCGATTGGTTATATTGTTGAAGAGTAAACCTTTACTCTTCAACTTTTCTTATTTTCAATTTTTAATGGAATATATAGCTCTTGGTATATTATATGGTTGGTTTTTTTTCCTGATAAAACAAATATGCCTGTTTAATATCTGACAAAACTACATTCAAAACATTTCTTGAATAATAAAGAAATGAAGATTATTATATTCTTACTAGTGTATTATTAAATTTATGCAATTCTAAAATTTATATAATAAAAAATGCTATTGTCCAACTGCATTGAGGTTTTCAAAATTTGATAATTATGATCTAAGAATTTATTTCTAGAATGAATAAAAGCAAATTAGGATAGATTGGAAAATCTTTTCCTTACCATTATTATTCCTCTAAACTTTAAAGTAAAATATTTAACATTGGTTTATTGACATTTTACTTCTGCATTTAACAGATTCAAGAACATGTTTTTTGTTTTTTTTGCCATTTTCGTAAGTTATTGATATAGCTATTTATAATATCAATCGGTTATATTTTTATTTGGATCTGTATACAGATCAGGATAAACCAGAGAATTTTCTTGTTTTTTTTGTTTTCATTCAATTCTTTTGTTGACTAGTTGCTTAAACTTCCCCAAGCTCTATAAACTATGAGTTTGACAGGTAAATATGCAATTAATTTACTGTTCAAAATATTTCAACCTTCCCAAGATTCCATAAAAAATGAGCTTGACAGACAACTTTCATGTAAATATTCAAATTACTTCAGAGGAAAAATACTGGCTTTTAATTTTTTTTTAGCGAATTTTTGGCAAAAAAAAGATATTGCGAATTTTGAAATTGAAATAATGAATGATTTTATTATATGCAATGCAACACAGATGAAATGATGATGACAATAAATAAACGATTTACTATACAACCTATGGATTACATGTATAATTGCACAATTTTGCACGTTCCCCTGACAAATCATATAACGCCACATCACAGCACTTAATGATTGTAATAATTAAATAAGCCTAACAAACACTAGAATCATCAAATAACACTGGCAGGCAATTTTTCAAAAACATCATTTTTTCCTGCTTGAACACTAGTTCGTCTCCTCGGCAACGTAGGATGTTCGGGACATCCGTTATTTGTTAAGAGTTCGACACATTCCATTGATCCAGAACTTCTGGCGTACCACAATGCATTTCTTCCTTCGTGATCAACAACCTTGACATTGGCACTATACTGTAAAATAGGAAACAGAAGATTTATAAAGTGAGCAATTTTTCAGTTATATTATGTCATTACGACGAGATAATGACATCCATTTTGTACTTGTTTAGACGGAATTTTAGAGTGCTACATGTAGCTCACTGAAATAACTGTCTGCGGGTAGACGTGTAACTCCACTCGTACACATTATGCAGATTCCGAGTCAACCAGTCTTTGTTCTTATCCTTAATGACATGTGATTAATGAAGAAGCAAAAAATACCAATTTAATTGTCCTTGGTTCGAGCACGCTAACCATTACACCACTTATGCGGTATAATATGTATAAACAAGATGAACTGTGAGCTAATGCTCACTTATGATAACCACTCATATATGTTCAATGTGTATATAAGTCGGCAAACAGGAAGTAGGAATCTGACGGGTCCAAAAACGCTTCCCACAATATGACATACCTATATGAAGCTTGTGACCAAATATCAGATTTCTGCCATCAATAGTTGCTGAGAAAAATGCAACGAAAAATATCTTGGACGGATGGAAGGACAGACGAACAGAGGTAAAACAGTATGGAATATTGTTTCTCTGAGATAGCACTAGATGAATTTTAATAATAATTAAGTACACTGTACTTATAACACGTAAAATGTATCCCACTCAACAATATCTGAGTTCTGGTATCATTTGTTTATATCTGTGTATTGCTGTTGGAGATCCCTTTATCAATTAGGGGAGGGTTTTGATTCTGTTGACCTGTATAACCCCACCATATTTTTGTGTCTGTCTCAAGCTAGGAACTATTTCCAACATCACATGACATGGTCTTTTTGCATCCATTGATGTGAGTTGAGAGGTAGTTATTCCTTTTGTTAATATTGCTGGAAATAATATTGTTGGCCATCACAATTCGAATTTTCTTTTCATAACATTAGGAGGGTCCATCGTGGCCGTAATCGTATGGTAGTTGGATTTACAATTACCTATGCAATCACCACTAATGTTGTGAGTATGAATCTCGATCAGGGCAAAGTGTACAACATTATGTAATAAAGTTTGTGGTGACTTGCGACAGGTCAGTGGTCTATCAGGGTCCTCTGGTTTCCTCCATCAATAAAACTGACCACCACAATATAACTGAAATATTTTTGAAAGTGGCATTAAACACCATCAAACAAACAAACATAACATTATATAGAACGACGTCTTACCCACAATAATAACTGTACAAATACAACATTTCCTAAGGCAGCTGCTATATGCAGAGCTGTTCTCCCGTCATCTTTACTGTACGGTGAGTTGATGTCATCAGGGTGACTGTGTCCTAACACAAGTATTATATTTCGTATATCTTCACGCACTAATGCATCTATTAATTGCTGAAAAGAAATGAAATAAAAAACACTGATTACTCATTGTGTAAGGTATAAAAACCTCAATGTTCACAAGCACGTGCAAGTGATTGTTGATTAACGCCAAATGAGCAATTTTACAGTTATATCACAAAGAGAACAAGATGAACTGTGAGCAAATGCTCACTTATGATACCCCCCGCAAAATGTGACGAAAAATATCTTGGGACGGACGGACGGAAGGACAAACAGACAGAAGGACGGACAGAGGTAAAACAGTATACCCCCCCCCCCCCTCCCCTCAGATGAAGCAGGGGTATAACAATTTATATATCGATGATGATGGCCACTTTGTACTAGACCAACATGCTTAGTTGAATTTTAATAGTGCTATCTCAGAGAAACAATATTCCGTAGCTAGACATGTTGCTCCACTCTTGACACATCATAATGATACCTAACAAACCAGTCTTTACTTTTACTCCTAAATGCTGCTTGCTTAACTGAGAAGTGGAAAATACCAACTTTATAGTCTTTGGGAGCTCAAACTATGATCTAACACATGTGAGGTCTATGGTTGACAAGACAGGGATCATGGCTTGTAATTTACAAAACCGGGCGCGAACCCATGCCGTATTGGTGATAGGCTTGTACAAGTTGTTAGGTAATCCAACTACCTAACTCATTGAGCCACCCATGCCCTCTCTATGTATGGAGCTGGAGGGAGAAATTCTGACCTGATTTAAGGGAATATCTATGTATGGAGCTGGAGGGAGAAATTCTGACCTGATTTAAGGGAATATCTATGTAAGGAGCTGGAGGGAGAAATTCTTACCTGATTTAAGGGAATATCTATGTATAGAGCTGGAGGGAGAAATTCTTACCTAATTTAAGGGAATATCTATGGATGGAGCTGGAGGGAGACATTCTTACCTGATTTAAGGGAATATCTATGTATGGAGCTGGAGGGAGAAATTCTTACATGATTTAAGGGAATATCTATGTAGGGAGCTGGAGGGAGAAATTCTGACCTGATTTAAGGGAATATCTATGTAGGGAGCTGGAGGGAGAAATTCTTACATGATTTAAGGGAATATCTATGTAGGGAGCTGGAGGGAGAAATTCTGACCCGATTTAAGGGAATATCTATGTATGGAGCTGGAGGGAGAAATTCTGACCTGATTTAAGGGAATATCTATGTATGGAGCTGGAGGGAGAAATTCTTACCTGATTTAAGGGAATATCTATGTATGGAGCTGGAGGGAGAAATTCTTAGCCGATTTAAGGGAATATCTATGTAAGGAGCTGGAGGGAGAAATTCTTACCTGATTTAAGGGAATATCTATGTATGGAGCTGGAGGGAGAAATTCTTACCTGATTTAAGGGAATATCTATGTAAGGAGCTGGAGGGAGAAATTCTGACCTGATTTAAGGGAATATCTATGTATGGAGCTGGAGGGAGAAATACTGACCTGATTTAAGGGAATATCTATGTAAGGAGATGGAGGGAGAAATTCTTACCTGATTTAAGGGAATACCTATGTATGGAGCTGGAGGGAGAAATTCTTACCTGATTTAAGGGAATATCTATGGATGGAGCTGGAGGGAGAAATTCTTACCTGATTTAAGGAATATCTATGTAAGGACCTGGAGGGAGAAATTCTTACCTGATTTAAGGGAATATCTATGTATGGAGCTGAAGGGAGAAATTCTGACCTGATTTAAGGGAATATCTATGTATGGAGCTGGAGGGAGAAATTCTGATCTGATTTAAGGGAATATCTATGTAGGGAGCTGGAGGGAGAAATTCTTACTTGATTTAAGGGAATATCTATGTAAGGAGCTGGAGGGAGAAATTCTTACCTGATTTAAGGGAATATCTATGTAGGGAGCTGGAGGGAGAAATTCTTACCTGATTTAAGGGAATATCTATGAATGGAGCTGGAGGGAGAAATTCTTACCTGATTTAAGGGAATATCTATGTATGGAGCTGGAGGGAGAAATTCTTTAGTTTCGTATTTACATCTTATCCACCGTTCTTTTTCTTCTCTAAAAAGTAGAAAAATACAAAATACAATTTATTCTGTGGATAAACAAGCTTAAATTTGTGTGAGGCAATCTTGTGTAATGTGATTAGGTTTGGTTTGGTCTATGGAGTTTAATGCCACTTTCAACAATATTTCAGTTTTATCATGGCGGTCAGTTTTATTGGTGGAAGAAACTAGAGTGCCAGGAGAAAACCACTAATATGTCGCAAGTCACTGACAAGCTGTAATGTGATTAAGACCAAAGAAGAAAATACCTGTCTTTCAGCTAACATTCTTTCAAGAAGAAAATACCTGTCTTTCAGCTAACATTCTTTCAAGAAGAAAATACCTGTCTCTCAGCTAACATTCTTTCAAGAAGAAAAAAACATACTCAAATCAACTTCTTAACTCCAAATATTTTTTTTTGTGAAAAGAACAACTTTGATTGGCCTAAAATATTTGGTTCTAAAACGCTACTGTAGTCTGTGATGAGTGTTAAAATGTTAAGATTGGTTTCCTAATCTGTTTTTTGTTTACCTTGACGAGGAGGGTAAAACTTTTGGTCGGCCTTTAATGTTGGCTTCCCAAACACTATTTGCTGTACTATTTCCTATTGACATCATTACTCTCATTAAATCAGGTCTGAAAATAAAAAATAAAACACAAGCTATTAATTGTGTCTTTTGTTGTTTCTTTATATTATATCTGTAACCATTCAACCCAATCATATATGTTTATTTATTGTTTGATTATTCTGCTCAGCAATGGGCACTGTGATTAGTAAATAAAAATAACTGTATCTGTATCTGTATTATTATTTTATGCAAAGCCAACTGTCAAAATTCCACAAGATGACTTTAAGGAATTATCTAGGATGTATGTTACTGAAAACAATGCCTTTGTGACTGCAATAGCATTGTAGTTGGATATTTATTTTATTTTCCTTCCATATCTTTTGACTAAGAGTGTACCTGATAAAAGGTTATTCAGGAAATGTGTTGTTCACACTAAATTAGATATCTACGATTTTATTACATCTACCAATATAATTAATAACGATCACCACTTACGTATTGAAGGTGTTGAGGTGTAAATCATGCGATCGAGTTATTAATTACTTTTGGGTATGAGCCATTGTTGTTAAATGCTTGGTGAGAAATTTTCCAGCGAGAACCAGTTTGATTTCGATGAGATGATGACCATGTCTGCTTTGTACCAGACCAACACGCTCAGTTGAATATTTATAGTGCTAGATCACTAAAAGAACAGTCCGCGGGTACACATGATGCTCCATTTGGACACATTATTCTGATTCCGAATCAACCAGTCTTTGCTCTTACTACTTAAGGTGGTACCTTATTCTTATTTTTTGGCAGTGTGTTTGAATATATTCACTGTAATAAATATCAAAATTTTAACAAATTCCAACTAAGACTCGGAGCTATAAATTCACTAGCCACATAGCAGCTTTTCTCTCTGTGGTTTGATAACCGAGATGCTTGAAATCTGCATACAAACATCATATGATCAAAACGTTCAACTGATTTTAAAGAGTCATCTCCCTGTAAAGTATGGTACCCCCTTAATGCTGCATGTTTAGCAGAGAAGCAGCAAATACCAATTCTCTAGTCATTGGTTTGGTCTGACCTAGGGTCAAACCCACGATCTAACAAACTCGAGGCGAGCAGCTAACCATTATACCACTTATGTGATTATTTTTAAATGACAATTTACATATCAAAATATACTTACGGCCATTCATCTAAATCTAAAGATCTAACTCTAGATAAATGTGTTCCCAAATTTCTGTGGATCCCTGAGCATTCTATACAGATTAAGGTACCTAAATTAAGACTAGCCCAATCAGGGTCTGAAAAAAAAGACAAATATATACATATTAAGGTACCTAAATTAAGACTAGCCCAATCAGGGTCTGAAAAAAAAGACAAATATATACATATTAAGGTACCTAAATTAAGACTAGCCTAATCAGGGTCTGGAAAAAAAATAATAAAAATTTAAACAATTAATGTGTTATTAAGGTCAACTTGATTTAAGCTTGTTGAAAATTTCATCTTGCATTTGGGCAGTTTAAAAAAAAAATGGCTAAAAAATTGAGGAAATATGCCAAAATTAGACCTACTAAAAACCCAATTTTCTGATTAGTTTCTGGTTGTATATATATATATATATATATACATTCAAGTTTATAAATCTAGTTGGATTAAGCATATTGAACAAAAATAAATTAAAAAAATTTTTTTTTTGCAAGCAACGTGTCATAAAATTTTAATGCATACAGAGTAATGTATATACTTGGTCACTTCAGTTGTGTAACAAAGATATGATATTTTTTGTTTTCAAGTAATAAGTTATGTATGATATTTCATTTTTAAGTCATAAGTTCCAAGTGATATAGATTAAATTTGTTAAAAAGCTAGATTTTCTTATTTTTTGCCTTGGTTTTTATCAATATGATGTCTAATAGTTTTTGTAGTGCTAAAGAAAACCAAAAGTTTCCAAAAAAATTAACTAATAATCTTAGTTTAATGAATAAGGAACACCATACACAAAAAATTACATGAATATGTTGCCTAGTTACAGAGAAATAGAAGCCTAAAGTTAAGATATATTTTGCTTACAAGTGTTGCACTCCTGACAATTGTCTTTTACTTTAAACAAAACCAATGCTATTAGCAAAATACATTTATTTTGTCCCAAAATTGTTCATGAGCAATATATGAAGAAGCTTTTATATGAAATTCAGCATATTTTTTTTATTTTGTTGAAAAATCTCTTTAAAAAAAATCTTTTTGTGTGTATTCATATTTTTAAGCAATAATCAAGTGTTGAGTGAAGATTAAGTACAAAAATTAACTGCAGCTTAAAAATTATGTATTTATTTTGTGCCTTCATCTAATGGAAACTAATTAATACTTTATTTTCGAGAAATCAATCATTTTGGAACCTGAAAGTACACAAATTTCAATGCTCCCAATATGGTTAGAATGTTGCACTCCTGACATAACTATATAGAGGGTTAGAAAAAGCATCTAAAGTCAGATATTATTATGAAATGGAATTTTATTTTAATTTATAACTAAAACAAATGATGTATATTCTCTCTAGTGTAATATTTCTACCAAATTCAACTTTACAGCCTACTTAATCTTAGATAATTGAAATCATAACTTATAAAAATGAAACTATCAGACAGGAGAATGAATAATTACTCACCAAAAACATTTTCCAAT
>MJUT01064298.1:91807-135050 GCA_002080005.1 Gigantidas platifrons
AGGGCTAGAACTGTTAAATGTAAGTTTTTCAAGGGCTAGAACTGTTAAATGTAAGTTTTTCAAGGGCTTGAACTGTTAAATGTATGTTTTTTAAGGGCTAGAACTGTTAAATGTAAGTTTTTCAAGGGCTAGAACTGTTAAATGTAAGTTTTTCAAGGGCTAGAACTGTTAAATGTAAGTTTTTCAAGGGCTAGAACTGTTAAATGTAAGTTTTTCAAGGGCTAGAACTGTTAAATGTAAGTTTTTCAAGGGCTTGAACTGTTAAATGTAAGTTTTTCAAGGGCTAGAACTGTTAAATGTAAGTTTTTCAAGGGCTAGAACTGCTAAATGTAAGTTTTTCAAGGGCTAGATGCCGAGATGTAGCGTTTATCAACAGAAGTAAAGAGTACCACTCAACTGCAGACTAGGGGCCATTTCACACTCATTTTTTAAAGGGTACGAGTTATTCTCATTGTTGATGACACTATTGCGACTATGAAATGTACAACAGCAATAAAAGTGCTATTCCTTCACTTTAATTTGTGTCTAAATGTAATGTTGGATAAAATCTCATGTTCATTTACATCCACATCTTTTCTTACTAATATCTAAAATACAAGTAATATTTATACCACTGTTTTCCCCAAGTTAAACGGCCAAAAAATCGAATGCAAAGCGCGAGATTTGCTTAACAGTTTAATTCGAAAAACCGTGGTATAAATGATTTGTAACATGAAGCCATGCCATATCACATCTAGGTTGTAGATTATTGCACAGATCTCTGAGAGTAATAATACTACAGGTCAGATTTAAAGTGTGAAATATTTCGTATCTGCGTGTATTATTTCATAGTTCTTAGCTGTTGCTTACATTCTGGTATATAAACCATATAAAGATCAAAGGAAAAGAATGCATTCATGTTATAATAGTATTAAAACTGTATTGTTACAAAGGCTGAAGCATTTACTTACATCACAATTGGTAGCTTCAAAATGCCACTGTTTGTTTTCTAATGAGATTATCAAAAATTCATAACCATCAGAATCTGAAATTTATACAAGTTACACATTTAATACACATATGTCATTCAGATTTATACTGGTTTTGATCTTTTATAAAGGCTTTTATCGAAAAATTGGAAGAATGCACCCATTTAATGCATTGGTGAGTTTGTGTAGAGGGAATAAAAATATTGACCTATAATGAAAAAATATGCATTTCAATAGCCTTTATTTTCATATAATTGTATTTCATAAAGTTACTACGCAATCTGTCAGAGAAAGAAAAGATAGCAAAACACAACAGGAATGCCTGACTTTTAATACACATCACATTTGGATAAAGTGGTACAATTCAGTGAAAGAATAAAGTCAGAATCCCTAAAATTGAAATATCCTTTAACAAACTAATATTAGAATTTAACTCTGGTTAAAAAGAATGCTCTCTACATTGTACAGTAAAATCGGTCTAAACTGAACCCTTTTGGGACAGAAGAATTTTTTCAGTTTAGACAGGTGTTTGGTTTACACAGGTACAAATTACATAGACATTTAGAAGATGTGACTGTATAGTATGTCTGGACAAGGCAGGTTTTCGGCTAACTAATGGTTCAGTTTAGATAGGTTACACTGTATTACAATACTTACCATCACCATCACCAGGACCGACACTTTTAATTCCACCACTTTTTGCTCTCCGATGTCGTTTCTTAACATTTGGAGTTTCTATTTTTGAGCCGACACTATTACCATTCACACCAAGCTTTAACACACTATCACCATTGGGTATTCCTACAACAAAAATAATTACATATTCTATGTTTGAAAAATATCAATAACATAAATAGAAAGAAATAAAGGGCTTAGATATTTACATATGTTAATACATGTAAATAATGTGTCATTCTTTTCTGTAAATTGATGCAACTTTGACTCAGTTCAATTTGATAGTTTTGTTCAAATTTTAATACTTACACATATTAATAAATGAAATGTTTCACTTTTATCTTAAAAGGAAAGAGCTGCCGACTAATGGAAACTTGATACTACACAGAAAGTGGACCATTTTGGTACTATAAAATACATGCAAGTCAAACTTCAAAATTTTCAGGGTGGAATTTGAAAAAAAGTTCTCTTACAAGAACGTTAACCATAAAATTTTACTGACCATATCTTAATGCAATTTGTTAAACACCCACTATTAATAAAAATATATGTAGTGTCCTAAATGTACCCACAGACATTTTTTAATAGAATAGTCCTTAGATAACTTGAATTGTCCTTAGAATCAAATTCAAATTATGTATATGTAGCAGTATATGTGTGTGTTAGGGGTATCAATTTTGTCTTTTTGAATTTTCTATTATTTTTCTATTTGATTATGGAAATATGGTCTTTTTTGTTTTTTATTTCATTGTTCTCAGAGAACTTTTACCGAAATACAATTTCCTGCAAGAGACAAAAAACATGCGACCACAGACAAACATGCACACGACAACATGCTTTAACGTACAATATAAATTACTTTTTTGAATCAATAATTGTACAGACATACAAATAAGAGAATTTGATAACACACCTTGAGGCTGTGTAAAATTGTTATTATCTGAATTAGAGGAATGTCGTTGGCGTACGATATCAAATCCTGTTAGCTGTACATTTTCTTTGTCTTTGTTGGATTTACCTGTAAATAAAGGTGTTCAGGTGTCACACACAATACACAACATGCAACTAAATGAACCATAATACAATATATCCTCAATAATGAGTCAAAAATGCATTTCTACTAGTTGACATGATATACTAAATATGGTATAATGGCTGTTTTGGAGGTCGTGACAGACAGTATTGCAGTAAGTCTGACAGTACGAGGTAGTGATAATGTATGTCAAGACTTTCACACTGACATGTTGTTTTTATTGGTAATAATATCACACTGACCAATCATTTTCAGCATCAGAGTCAGTTCATTCATAGTCATACTGCTAAGAACACAAAAGGACAGGAAATGAAAGGAAAAAAATGTCAAAATTAATTATTAAGACATGTTACATGAATATGCCAAAATATAAATATTGATTTTACTTTTCAAACTTATGCGTTTCTTGGCTCTTTTTCCACCATAAATTTTTATTCTAAATTTGCACCATGAAAATATAAACACTCATTTTTTTTTAATAAAAAAGCATTATGACTCACTATTTATAAATACAAATTTAAAGAACAACAAAGAGAAAGAAAAAAAACCCCATGCACAGTAACCCTATACAACAATCGAGTTTCAAAATTGCTACCATCCCACTATCACCAAGTTCCATTTCAAAATGCTTTCATAGTAGTAATTATGATATCTGTTGATATTTTCATAGGAACGTTATAGGTTATCTGGATACTAAGACTCAACTTCAGGGCATTCCACTCATTAAAGTAGAAGGAGGGAATCCTACAAAACCAGTATGCAAAACAAAGCCATATTTTACTTTCACTTTTACAATTTCATTTTTGAAAAAAAGTAGCCATAGAAAACAATTAGACGGGCAATCTGCCCGTGTCCGGCTCCTGGGGAATGCCATGAACTTGATTGGAACACAAGTTTTATTACTACACATTGAAATTCTCTTTATTTCACAATATTTCAATTCTCCCATTTAATTTTAAATATGAAATTCATCCACATCAGATTATATTATACATGTATGTTATTATCATTATTAAAACTAAGGTTCTCCTACATCAAGCATAGGTGACTGTAGCCAATTCTGGTTATACTATTTAGTTCTTTTGGTTTTCTTACTCAGGGAATTCCACGTCTAATTACATTTCTCCCTGGTTACCGGTACTTTGTTTTCAAAAATGAATATGTCAAAGTGAAAGTACAATATGGCTTTGTTTTACATACTGGTTTTATAGGATTCCCCATTCTACTTTAGGATTATCACCTCCTACTTGAAAATGAGTGGAATGCCCTGCTTACTCCCAAAGACTTTTATGCATCATTTAAGGCAACCATGCACTTTCTCACTACATAAACTACTGCATAGCAGTTGATTTTCGCAGAATGTCGGAAAATCCAAGAGGGGAAAAAAACATACTTAAATAGTCTGTGTTTTTTATTTCACCGTCACATTTAATAGTAAATCACCAAACAATGGTAAACAAAAACTTCAAAATCGTGAAATAAATATATATTTTTCACAACTGAATTAAATTTCTCCGGTTTCATTTAAGAAGTATATTTAAGCTTTTTTATCAAGTTGACCAAAATCACAGTCAAGAACTTGCTTAAATCAAATTTCTTTGAAATTAACTTTGATACAGATTCAGGTTTAATTACCTCTATGTTTCAGGGTCCCAGATTAACTTTTTGTGCATAATAGCCAACTGGGCTACTGAAATTTTGAGACTGCTAGCCCAGATTAAAAAGCAGTAGCCCAGGAGAAAATGACAAGGGCCACTAGGGGGGTTATTCCCCCTCCTCCCCCCTCCCAAGAAAATGTTGTATTTTTGAAGTCAAATCCTGCATTTTACACACATTTTTGAAAGAAATAAAACTAGTTGAAAAAGTGGATTTTCCCCAATATATAAAAATTTGGTACATTTTTCTTGATATTTAAAAAAAATCAACTACCAGAATAGTAGTATGGTCTCATTATCTTAATTTGTGTGAGTTGCAAATAGAAAATAAATAAATAAACTAGAAAATTGAATGCCCCCGTCTCAACCTTATCCACCTCACACCTTCCCCCACCTACAATTTACTACCTTAACTTTTGGTTTGGTTTTGAGGAATGTGCAAGGGTATAATGCAAAGAAAATGTCTTGAAGAGCCAAAATGGATTTTCAATATAACTTAATTTCAAGGAATGGTATATTATTCATTGGGTATGATGTAGAAAACTTATGTATAAACTTTAAAAGGTGTTTGTGTCTGTAAGACACATACAATGCCCCCGCGGTTTTAATTGCAAAAGGGTAAACCAATGTTTTGCTTATTCAGCATAAAGCAGAAATGACTGAAATAAATGAATCTGTACCTAACAATCGGGATGCTTGCTGGTGCGATTTGTTTCATGTCAGAAACATATTTAAGTGAAAATCAAGTTTTTGTATCTGTGGATTTAAAGTATAAGGAGCGTTGTTTACACATTAACAGGTTTCAGTGGGTAAGTTCATGCATCCATAATTTTGTAAAAAATTGTTGAAAGTCAAAATCCATAAAATATGCACACCTTCAGTGTAGGTACTAACTGTCTACAAAATATAAAAGGTCTAGCTCAAAAACTGTAGGAGGAGTTAGCCGGACAAACCATATATCCTATGGATTTAGCAAAATCTGTCTAAGTTCATGCATCCATAATTTTGTAAAAAATTGTTGAAAGTCAAAATCCATAAAATATGCACACCTTCAGTGTACGTACTAACTGTTTACAAGATATAAAAGGTCTAGCTCAAAAACTGTAGGAGGAGTTAGCCAGACAAACCATATATCCTATAGGGAATTAGCAAAATCTGCCTAAGTTCATGCTCCATAATTTTGTAAAAAATTGTTGAAAGTCAAAATCCATAAAATATGCACACCTTCAGTGCAAGTACTAACTGTCTACAAAATATAAAAGGTCTAGCTCAAAAACTGTAGGAGGAGTTAGCCGGACAAACTATGCATACTAAGTGTGATGAACGGACGGACGGATGGACAGGGGTAAAACAATATGCCCCCCGACCAATAGTCGCGGGGGCATAAACACAGAAATCCTACCGTAAGCTTTACGGCCGCACTGGTATGTTTTGAACTTTGGAAATTTACCGAAATTTAGAGTGCTCCTTGTTATTAGCCAGAGGATTATTCTATAAACTACGCATTCTTGTTCCCTGTTTGAAAAGCCATAACTGATGTTCCTTTGAGTTAGAAACATTTCAGTTGAACAGGTAACAGAAAAACGATCACGATAGTTTAGGGATACAGGGCTACTGGAATTTTTAATAGCCAGCTGGGCTATCTTTCTATGTTTTCAAGTCGCCCAGGTGACATTTTGGTTGTCATGGGCGACCGCTAATTTGGACCCCTGTGTTTTCAGTGAAATAATTCTCCCATGTCATGTTTTATGCTCATTTTAACATGGTAAGTCATTATATTTGTCTAAATCTTACACCTCAATATCCCTCAATGTTAAATATCGACAAATATAATGGCTCCCCATGTTAAAATGATTGTGTTATTTAGAGAAGAGTTTAGTAGTTTTCAAAGCGAAAGTAGCAGATATACATTTTGTATATCATTTTTTTAATATTGATGACAATGTAATCTTTAAAGATGGGTTCTAAAACAACATTTGGTTAAACACAAACACAATGGGAAATATTTGTGACTTATCTAGGCTTAATATGAACAGGAATTGAAATTTGATCACTTTCATCAAAGGGAGATAAGTCAGGAAAATTTCTTCAATTTTAAAGGGAGATAAATCAGAGAATTTTCTTCACTTTCAAAGGGAGATAAGTCAGAACAATTTCCCAATAACTATTTGAAAGACTTCTAAATTACTGATATTTAAAACAAAAGTGCAGACAAATATGTTGTGGTTGCCTGTCCAGTACGTCTACCCATCTGTTTTTCAATTTCAACAGAAAGAACAGACTCACCAGACTAACAAACTCGCTATCTTGCATGATATAACGCAATGCATTTCTGTTGACAAGTTTTTTAGCACGCTTTTAACTCTTATCATCACTAATAATTAGAATTACGTAAAGTAATAAAAAGAAGTCTTTCCTATAACTACCAAGCATTACAACACACACACCTTTTACAACATGATTTGTATCACCTTTAAGACCCCCGTTGGATGCCTCTTGGTTCGGATGCTGTGCAGGATAGTTAGGGATAGTTTTTGTTGTCCGCGGCCGTAGTCCTGGGATTTTTACCGTCGTATGCATCAGAGTTATCTCTTTTTTATGTACATCATCCATATAATCCTGTAAGGTAGAAAATTAGAGTTAAAATATGTAATCCAAAAATTAAATGAATAACATTTGAAGCAAGTTCTCCTTATCAAAATAAACAACCACATCGGTGGTGCAATGGTGAGCATGCTGGCCTTGCATGTGGCAGATCGTGGGATCGAGCAAGGTCAGGTCAAACCAAACACTATCAAATTTGTATTTGTTGTTTCTTCACTAAGCATGCAGCATTAAGGAATAAGAGTAAAGACTGGTTTGAATGGAGCGACATGTTTACCCGCACTGTTGTTTCAGTCAGCTAGCACTATAAAAATCTAAGCATGTCGGCCTAGTGCAAAGCGGACATCATTATTATCTCATTGAAAGTAACTTGTTCTCGCCATGATATGGCTAAAAAATTGTCCATCTGCCATAAAACAGCACCACTCACTCACCCAGTCAAATAGGCCAGGAAGATAATAACATAAGATTTCCTTTTCTCTTAGAACCTATTGTCTGCCTTCCTTAAACCGGGAGCGTGGGTATAAATAGCTGTGGGCAGAGCAAATCTTCCGATTCTTCATTATTTTGGCCACGGTTATCTCGAGGAGGATAAATCAATGATACACAGTTTCACAGTTACCTTTGGAGCAAAATATTTGACAGGCATAGTTACTAGTGTTCCTCCCTCCCAAACTTTCAGTCGTATTAAAAATTAATATTCTTCATCAGTCTAAAAATTACAAAAATCACTTCGAAAATTCAAATTTCTGAGGTATGTGACCTTTAGGTCACGTCACGTTTGTCATGTGACATACAGTTTCATAAATATGCTGTTCATATCAACGGGGAATTTTTTATGATAAGCTCTGCCCTCAATTTTGTCGGTAGGCACTACCGCAAATTCCCCTTTAATCTATTAATATTTTAAACATAATAATTAAAGAACAGCGTTATATAAATTCTTGAACATTATAACTAAGCATTAGACTTACATGTAAACTAGGATGGTATGACAGTTTCCCGTCATCACTCAGAGTAACATACTTTTTCTTCCATTCCTTGTTTAGACCATGACTCTTCTTATATAAATAGCCCTGAAAAGAGAAAAAGAGTTTCAGTAACTTATGTGAAGGAAAATTAACATCTTTGTTTTGAAACAATTGAACATTATCCAATTTATTTCTTGAAATTTGTATACACACATTTTTCCAATTCCAATTTTTTGCAATAGATACTCAAAAACCCAATTTTTCTTGACAATTATGATCACTGTATGTACTAGCCCTAAAGCTAGAAATTTTGAAGTTAAAATATGATGCTAATAAGGGATTTTGACAGAGACATGATCAAGTCTCAAGGTTAAAATCTCTTTCTAAGTTTGTCCATGTATGTTGACAACACAGGACTAGAGAGCACTGGATTTCCAACCTAGCTGTTTGCTATTTCTAGTACTGCATAGCAGGTTATTTGGCAGGGTGCAAATTTGAGTTAATTTTTTCCTCTTGATCTTAAATGCCAAAATAATACTAACCAATATTAATATGTTACACTATGTGTAACAGAAAACTGAAAGTAATCATGAATGTACAAATTACCATTTTCATACAAGTTTGTCGTGCAAAATCGTTAAATTTAACAGCCATTAAAATAACATGCTATAATGTAAAATATCATTCTTCTTTTTTGTTGTTGTTCATTTCTATATATTCTTGATAAATTTTCCTCGTATTTGCCACTGCTTACAAACATGTATTGATTTTTGTGCACTGGCATCACAATTTATTGTATATCATTGTCTAGCCGATAGATAAAATGTTAGCATTGTTCATTAACGAGCTGCTACAAGTGTTTCTTGCATGCAAGGGATGTTTCAAACACATATCACTCATTTACTGCCAACCCTCATGGCAAATTGTACGTTTGATTTATCCTGCTCAACTATCAGACACCCCTCTTGATCCTATATTTATACACTGGGGTTTTCCTCAGTAATTGAAAATAAGAATACAGTAGTCCCCCTCTGATAAGGTCACTCTCACAAAATATCACCCCTTTCATCAGGACAGATTTCACATTCACTGATATAGTGAAATGCTGCAAAATTGACCTCCTCAAGAGAGGCCATCCATCTTATAAGGCACTTTTTCAAAACAGAATAGGATTTTGTTTTTTTTGTGTTTTAATGCCACGTTCAGCAATATTTCAGCTATATCATGGCGACCAGTTTTAGAGGTGGAGGAAGCCGGAGTATCTGGAGAGAACCACCGACCATGTGAGTCGAGTGCACCTTTTTTTGTAAAAAAAACCCAGAATAAGTGATCTTATAAGAGGGGGCTACTGTTTGATACACAACTTAATATGATATAAACCTGTTTTAATGGAATAGCTCTGCCGCTTCCTACTTTTTCTCCTTCCGCTGTTTTCTTTTCATCTTCTTTCCCTTTCGGCTGTAATAGGCAAATTGGCAATAAGCATGCATAATTTTGTTGTCATAGAAACATCATCATTAACATTATTCAATTGATTTCTTTAAAACACAGAAAAGTAAAGATTATTCTCCTATTTTTATTGTGATTAACCAGTTGGTTACATTTCTGCATGAGAATACCAGCCAATTTCCATTCAACGAAAATTGACAACATAAAAATATTTTTGACGTTTTGGTCAAGAATGAAACAGATTCTCATTTGGCAACAAGTGGATTATGTTTTTTCTCCACTCTTGATAGCTAAATTCTGTGTGGAGAAATATCTTAATCCACTGGTGGCAGGACAATCTATATCTCTCTTAACCAGGCTGGAAAAAGGTGATAATAATGTCGAGTCATGGTCTAGAATGTGAGATTGGGTAATTCCACCCAAAGTTTCATTTTTTTCAGTCAGAATCAAGATTTGCTGAGTTTCTGATGAAAAGAACATGTTGAGCCCTAGGGTGGAATTCACTCATCTCACTTTATTAACCATCACTGATTATTTTTCTCATACTATTCAACAAAGAATATCAGATCTATATCTGACTTGAAAATGGCCACAATCTGAAAATTATTCTATATTGAAATTATGCGATTGAATGAAATATATAACACGATACTCGAAAAGATAGTATGTATTTCATAGTTTTCACAGTATACATCACATCCTGTATATAAGCAATATGAAAGTATTAACACAGTAGTTAAGAGTTTGAAGAGATTACAAGTTCAACATTTATAAAGGACAAACAGAAAGTGGCTTGTTTTTGCAAAGTTTTCACATTGTGACGTGATGATTTTTTTTTTTTAACTTGTAACACCAATATAAAAGTTATGTAATGTGTGATGCATGAATCTCAAGACAATTCTAATTTCAAATACGTATAATCGTCCAATCGTGTGAGAAAATAAATCAAAATAGCCTCCCATTATACATTAGGATTAACAATAGATTCTTGACCAAATGTGATAAAGGAAGACTATCCAAAAATGTTCCTCACTACATTTTTTGAATGCTTGTTTTCATTATCTACTGCAATATCGTTACGGAAAAGCCTCTGCATATAATGCAGGGATGATTCTCTTTAGCAAATAAAATAACTGAAAATCAATAAAAATAGATGATAAGCATCTACACCCCCTTTCTAAACCTCCATTTTTGACC
Organism: Gigantidas platifrons; assembly: GCA_002080005.1. Taxonomy (NCBI): domain Eukaryota; kingdom Metazoa; phylum Mollusca; class Bivalvia; order Mytilida; family Modiolidae; genus Gigantidas; species Gigantidas platifrons. Next base: position 102,360 of record MJUT01064298.1, read on the forward strand.
ATTTCAGACAGTGTCCTGCAACATTCAGAATTTTTTTCCCAGAGGATAATAGCTGAAATCAGTTAAATAACTGAAAGAAATCATTACTAATATATGTATGTATCTCATATAAGCCACAGAAAAAGTGACAGCTGTAGAATGCTAATACGGCCATCAGTCTGCTTGGTTACAGAGTAAGTACGGACCTGATAGAGGACACCCTAGACAATGATTAGAATGACACCTGTTTCTGTTTTTTTTAGTCAAGTTTGGCAGTTGATTTGGACTTTTTGACATTGCAAGATAAAAACAATATATGTACATTGTCAGTAAAATTAACATTTATTTGCACTTGCTTCAAAACAATTTCATTTTTTCCGACAATGTATGTACTTAGGCCATGCAAAGTTAATTACTTGGTTCTCAGGCCCTTTTTTGTCAAAATTGATGAGGGAGGGCGGCATTTTTTTTTATCCTTTTACTGCTGTAAAAAGTGATGCGGGAGGCATTTTTTCTTCTTTTTTTTGTGAAAAATATGGCAATGTATAAATCTTTTGTCTAAATGTCAAACGGAAACATGTTTTTTATTTATACATTGTCATAACGATGCTTTAAATCTCATTTAAGCATGATGCGTTTTAAACCGTTTCACCGACCACGCGATATAAGAGAAAAACGGATGCGGTTGTTTTTTCCGTACGGACAGCGCTACCGCATTTAAATTTTTTTTTTACTATTGTTGCAAAAAAATCGGCAATGCGGCGACGAATTTCCACATGCGGGCGGGCCTGAGAACCAAGAAATTAACTTTGCATGGCCTTAGTATATTGTATATATATATATATATATATATCCCCTATGTTTTGAAAGACGAGTAATCTGGTTTATAGAAGTTTTGACCTGCATAGCCGAGTACACAGTCTAAGAGATCCTAATAACAAAACCTAGTTTAGAACAAACACTATGCAGGTCTGAAAACATCATCAGCTGAAAAAACTATTAACATAAATTGACAGAAAATATAGCAGCTTCCACATCAAAGCAAAAACACACTAAAAAAAATAAATCAATATCAACTTGCACAAAAACTTTCCAAAGTACTAAAATGACTTTTATTCTGACTTCCTGTTCCAAGCCAGGAAAGTGAGTAGTAATGTATATCAATTGTAACTACTCTGCCATTCTCGCTACCCTTCCAATAACCTCGTAAGTAGGTGGCGGATAAATAGAACTACTTTCTAAATTTAAGGTCATGTGACAAAAAAGTTGGTAGCACATTTATGCAGTTTTTCCCCTCGTACAGGTGCTACAAAGTTTCCATTTGTTTTTCTTTCAAAGGGAAAGTAATTTGCAGTTTCTCCCTAGCGATATTAATTTTGTCTTCCATATTTTCGTGGACCATATTTTTGTGCAGCTTATCTTCCGACAAACAATTTAAGAAGAATTTCTACTACCTACTTACAAGGTTATTGGAAGGGTAGCGAGAATGGCAGAGTAGTTACGATTGTATTGTATATGTGTGTTAGGGGTATTGATTTTACGCCTGTGTCTACAAATTTTCTATTAGATTTTGTAATTATTCCGGCAATGTGAAATCTTTTTTTGTGTTTTTCATTCTATTCCAATTGTGATCAGTAGTAAACAGAACAGAAAAAGTATTTACTGTGTATATTTATGATCAACAGGTATTAGTGTTGAACTATTTAACACGTTAAATCTATTTACATCATTGTAAAAGAGTAGATTTATGAAAAATGCATTTCCTAAAAAAAAAAAAAAAAAAAAAAAAAAAAAAAAAATGAAGAATGTGTTCATATGATATATCCTCTTGTTTCATCTATGAAAGAATGAAAAATGTGGTGAAGGTGATAAAGTATGCAATCAAATCTCCACTGCCTTTTATGGGTCCTGATGTTTTTCAATAAATTTCAATAATTTGCTAAAGGGGAACTTATGTAATTGAGAGGAAACCACATGTGGGATGCACGGACCAGGGGATCAAACTTGATGCACCCAACACTAAAATCCCCTCTTACTATCGTTCATGCTAACGTACCACTAAAACTCATGCAAAATTGGCATTCATTAGTTCAATTTGATTAATTATATACAAGACACAGATAAAAATAATTCAAATCTGATCACATCAAATCATAAACAGCTCTTCTTGTGGAAGTTGAATAAATCCAACTTTGGAGAAAATTATATATCTTTAATCCACAAGAAAAAAATATTTTTTTCGATATGCTTAGGATTTTTTCAATCCTTGCATTTTTCTATAACTTTAAAATCTAAACTTAAAATATTGCATATTAAATTGAAGCTTGGGAAGTTCAACAAGGTTGTCCACTGTCAATTTATCTGTAATGCCACATTTCTAAATACTACAAATAATTCTAACTAAAACAAAATTTACTAGAAATAAAAAAAACTTGTAAGACATGGTTTGTACGATTCTACTTGGAGATAAACATATGCAATTATATCATTTTGGCTTAAAAAAAAACATGAGCAATTTAAAAGTCAAAATTTTAGTTGCAATTTGTTGTTCTCATTTTTTGGATAAAAATAAGCCAAATATGAAATTCATTTTCAGTATAAAAATAAGCCAAATTTGAAATTCATTTTTAGTATAAAAATAAGCCAAATATGAAATTCATTTTTAGTATAAAAATAAGACAAATATGAAATTCATTTTTAATATAAAAATAAGCCAAATATGAAATTCATTTTTAGGATAAAAATAAGTCAAATATGAAATTCATTTTTAATATAAAAATAAGCCAAATTTGAAATTCATTTTTAGGATAAAAATAAGTCAAATATGAAAATCATTTTTAGGATAAAAATAAGCCAAATATGAAACGTATCTATATAAAACACAGAGCTTATTATTATTATTATTATTATCATTGCTAATTTGATTTTTGTGTAGGAAAGAATATCGTCATGCAGTGATAATATCCAATAAAATGTGATTGGTATTACATTGTTTATAAAACCCTTCATGTCACATGCTAAAAATATGTGAAAGTACAACACTTAAAATGAATAGTAAATTAAAAAGAGTGTATAGAATTGAGTAAAATATTTTGTGGATTGGAGCAACACAGAAAACTAGATGTTTAAGCTTATATGATGTAATTTATCGGCATCAATAAAGCTTTTTAGGTGACAGCTTAATTTAAGCTGTCAGTGGTCAAGTAATATAGTCATGGAACTATGACACTGTTGAAATAATATATTTTTTATAATTAAGTTTCCTTTAGTTTTTTCCCAGATATCACACTACTTGTTTTTTTTTTTTTTTATTCATGGCAGTTTTTCTTATTTTATCTGACCAGAAAGGAAACCCTTCACTTCCAAAACCATTAAAATTAAAATAAAATTTTTTAATAACAATACCTTCTTCTTTTTTTTTTATAATATTATTTACCATTTAAAAATTAAAAATAAGAAAGAAACAGGTATCACCATATAGGAGGAATCCTTCAAACACTGAAATAATTTGTGAATAGAACAAAACATGGAATTTAAAAAAAAAATTTTTTTTTTAACAAGTTTTAATTTCAAACACTGAAGTAATTTTTGAATACAACAAAACATGGAATTTCAACAAAAAAATTGTTTTGAACGGGGTAAAAACATTCAAACCAAAAAACAGGTGAAAGAAAACATCTCCTTGTAAACATGCAACATATACAACAATCTACAAAGAAACGTGGCACTACCACCAATACACTGACAGTGAAAACCAAATCACTTGTTTTTAGCTTACATTATTAAACAAGTTGGAGCGTCGTCGGTTTTTCCGACTCTGTGTCGGTGTACTGCTTGGTGTTGGTAGATCTTTGGAGTCAGATTTATCCTGCAAACATCGTAGGGTTAGAAACAGTGTAAGTAAAAAAAATATATCTATCATGTTAACTACATCATACCATAAAATCTGAACAATGAACGTTGGCATGCTTTAGATACTGGTTTAACGTCAAAACTACATACAGTCATAAAACATTCAAATACGAGTTTGTTACTCATACATCAAAATTGTCCAATCAGAACAAAGTTTTTATTTCATACAGTGTTCTGATTGGCTGTGTTCGAGTACGAGTACAAACCATCACGCTCAATATTTTTTTTTACCTTTGACCTTAGGCTTTTTGATTCTCTTAGAAGTAATCTCTGTCCGAAGTTAATTTGCATGTTTAATATGTGACAGTTCATTGTTCAGCTGTGTTAGAAATATATATACATTTTACATATGTAAATGTTTACAACAATCACAGATTAAAAATAAAATAAACATATTCAAACAAATAAAATAAGACATTAAATTACACTATTGCAACAAAATGTGACATTATCATTCTAAGCAAATGCTAAATTTTGTTTCCAAGACAACATTAAATACAGAATGGAAGAATAATATCAAATTTATCTGATTTCTCCATAAAATAATGTGTATGTTATTAAATTCATTAAATTAATAGGAAATATTAGATATAAAGACAGTACTTCTATAAAAGCTTTTTTTTTTAATTAAAGGAATGTAGAATTAATGCATTAAATAATATTGGTAAATATTTTTGTATTATAAGGATTATAAATTAAAGTTAATACAATACAATAGCATTGGTAAATATTTTTGTATTATAAAGGAAGAATTCAAGTTAATATAAGGGATTATAAAAGATATATCTGTTTGTAGCTTTTATGAATTTGTTATTATAAAAAAAAAACATGCTTGAAAAAATATATATATCATGGCTTGCAAGTAATGACACATGCTTATATTAAATACTTTTTTTTTTTTCAATATTAAATAATAATTTAATTTGATTTGAATATTTCAATCTGATTGGCTAATCTGCCTAGAAATTTTTTTTGGCTATACTCGATAACCTGGGTTGGTATTGTGATGTCACCAATGTGTTCATCCGCCAACGACAAATTCAAATAATCACAAGGAATAATCGTAATAAAAATCGAGGAATCATTAAATTTTGTTGTAAAAATTAAATTATAAGGAATATTTGAAATTGTTGAACAGGTTATACTTGCATAACCTGGTTTGGGTCAGTTTATGATTTTCATAAACCACTTTGCGGTTTATTAAGTGTAAACTGACCCAAACCAGGTTATATCATATAACCTGTTCAACAATTTCAAAATATTCCTTAAATGTTTTTTTTTTCTCCAATATTAAATATTATTTCATAAAATTCTGGCTCTTTTGGGGTATTTTTCTAATTCTGTTATTGGCATTTTAAAGCTAAATTAGTAAAAGCTAAATAGCGGATATTGCTTTTTCATTTTATTGTCTGCATAATGGGGAGTTGTCAATCCATAGTAAGTTACATATCGTCCATCAAAAGATTTTTTTTTCTCAAGAATTCCACAAACTTCTATCTTATTTAACTTTATAATGTGCGTCTTTGTCCTTCAACAAGATTTTTTTTTTCTACTAAAGAGTCTACCACAGATATTGAAAAACTGTCTTAATTAAAATAAAGTTAATTAAATTAAATTAAATTAAATTAAACTTAATTAATGTCTATGATTAAAACATTTTACCAAAATGAATAAAAACAAATAATTATGAAATTAAAATAAGATGCAAATAAGCATAATCATCGTCATAACATTTATTCTCAGCAAATTTTCGCATTCCAAAGAGAGAAAATAAAAGGCGTGGAAAAATAATCATAGCATACTTGTACTTAGGTATAAAATAAGCATGGGTAGCAATAAATCTAACATAGGCATAAAATATATAGAATAAAAAAAAAAGTTGTAAGAGCAGCAGCATAATTATTATTGTACTGTTGCCATAGCAATAACATAAAGGGAGATAATCACCACTACAATTTGAAAAAAAAAGGGGAGATAACTATAAGAAATCCAGCAAAAATTGTACAAATGCAAAGAAAGAAGGGAGATAAGGCAATGTTAATACACGGCAAGATAGACTTACGAGAACGAGACTGGATCGTACCCGAGTCATTCGATTCAGAAGTGGTGTAAAAGGAGAATTTTCGTGGACATGTAATTCCATCATATACTTATCCAGTTTATCCTAAAGATGCCCAAGAAAAAAATAAAATATACATGTAACAAAAATTACCACAAATCTACTGTGTATTTGTTTATTTATTTTAATTTTGATAAATACAACTATATTGCAATATGTATATGTTCCATACATGTTTCATGTACAGAACGCATATCCCGTCTTGTTTCATTTTAAACAGCTTTTACTAACATGCTGAAATAATCTCTTTATGACAATTATATCGGTTTTTATATGGTTAATTTAACAAGTAAAATCTTGATACCTGAAAGCAAATTCACTTTGAAGCCATATGATACATACATTTTCATGTGAAAAATCCTTCTTTTTCTAATTCAAATTAGAATTTTAAGAACAATGATTTAATAATTCAGGTTGAATAAATATTCTTTCTATTTTTTTTTTTAAAATAAACTTGTGTTCATTACTTTTTACTTTCCTGGTTGCATATAAACAAAATTTATCTAAAATTTTCTTAAAAAAGTGCGAAAATAAAATTTGTAAAACTACTGAGGATAGTTATAAGCCCATGTGACCAAAAAAGGAAAAATTAAAATATGAAGACAGGAATAACAGGTCTAGGATGTAGACAATATCCAAAACAAAGAGACAAGGTGGCCATCTTGAAAATAATATTCAAGAGAGAAATACCAAATTATGACCTGGTTCAGTATCTTACCATTTTTACAGTAGTTGCCCCATTTATAAGGCCACTCTCACCAAAGGACACCCCTCCTATAAGGCCACTCTCACCAAAGGACACCTCTCCTATAAGGCCACTCTCATCAAAGGTCACTCCCTCTTATCAAGGCCAGATTTCAGATGCACCGAAATAATAAAATACTAATAAACTGCCACCTTCAAGAGAGGCCACCTCTCTTATAAAGCCACTTTTTCATTGCAGAGAGAGTGTCCTCATAAGAGAGGGACTACTCTAATACTGACTGAAGGGACTTCTTAGTTTGGTAAATTTGATTCTTAAAACATGAGAAAATATTGGATTTGAATTATGAATTTTCTTATTCCATCGAGTCTTTCAGAAACATATATCCAACAATGGAGGAGAAAAATAAGATCTTGATTTTAGACATTTAAGGCAATATTTTAGCCATGACCTGCATTTTTTGTCACTTTCCCCGATCTATACCCTAGACCTGCTAACGTAACACAAATGAGTTGAATAATTTGTTAAAATTTCCCATAAAAATTTAAATAATAAAGCAGTGTAGCCTATGAAGCATACAGAGAGTATAAAAATCTTATAAGATACTGGTCGTAAAGGCAGCCATCACCTTGTACATGTATAATAAAGTATATTCCTGCAAATGTACCTTGATTACTCCGTAAATACCGATGCTTCTTCTACGGAACTCCGGCTGAAGAAATTATATTTAAACATAAATTTATCGAACTTTAATTACTTCAATTGACTATAAAAGTAAAAGAACACATAATCTGGGTCAATATCCTAGCTGTTTGTGATTAAAATTTAGTTGAGATTCCTTTGAAGGAGGGATCACATGGGAGAAAAAAAGAAAACGACCTACGGAGCATAACACCACTTATCATGTAAGGAATGAGTATAATGTAGGAGTGTAGACATGCTAATTACTTCATCACTGAATTCTTATGGATCTGCCATAAATAAATTATACAAAATCTTTTTTCATCAGGAGAGAAACAATAAATCTCTTCAAGAAGGGATGAAAAATTCACCATTATTAATAATTGAATTCCAATACAATGTTCCGATGCATTGCAAACTTATTTGTCATAAATTTTTTTACCGTTACCTGTCCTTTATTTAACATATTTGACTTATATTCTGGCTTTCTTTACATTATTGATCTATATTCTGCTTTTCTTTACATAATTGACCTATATTCAATTTTAATTTTGTAAAGCTGATTATACAATCAAGAACATGATGTTTTATATCTTGACTTTATAAAAACACACAAGAAGTAGTTCAAGATGAGTCGAGCAGAGTCAAGTTGCTACTCGTGTTGGAGGGAATATGAAATCCAATTGGAAACTTTGAAATATCAAGTTTTTATACAAGGACGTTGATTAAATTCTGGTTACTAACATTTAAGCTTGAGAAACCGTATATTCAAATATTATATTAAAATTAGTTACTGTTTAAGGTGCTTATTAAATCACTACCTAAGAATAGTGGCAAGAAATGAGTACTAAAATAACGGTACAATTACAATCACTGAAAATAAATACCACATAGGTATTTTTTGCAGTACTTTTCAGAAATGAAGTGGTGTCGGTCGCGGTAGGTATTATTTTGCAGTAATTTTCAGAAATGAGGTGGTGTCAGTTGTTGTGATATAAATTATTTTAAACCATATGAAAAGACCCCATCGTGAGTTTAAGTAAGTAAATATTGTATAAAATTCTTCTCTGCATCTCCATGGTTACCATTAAGAATTCTCAAATACAGAATACTATACAATAAATAAGAAATCTTGTTTGAATAAAAGTTTAAAACAAAATATACTTTTCTTGTGGTCTGTGTATTAAGTATATGACCACATATATTTTTTACCCTGCATGATAGGCCACTATCGCTGATACAAAACTAAAATGAAAGTAGACAAAAGTGAAACTAGGAAATCCCCTTTTGACAAAAGCATTGCAAAATGAATGATAGTCATGGTAAAAACAGAAAACTGGCTTACTATAATGTTTATAGTGTATGAAGGATGGAGGAAATACCTTTACCAAAGCTGAACAAAGTAAATGGTTGAAGCAAATAAGTTGTTAAGGATTGAGGTGCCATGAGTGTTTTCTCATCAAATCCAAAAAGTACAAAAATGCCATGTTTCTTTGACCTCACTTCTTATTACCTTCATGAAGGTAACAGATGAATGTCATGAACACAGGACTTTTGATTCTATCTTTTTTTTTACTTTAGTTTTTCTTTTTTATGACTTCCAAAATTTTAAAATCAATTTTCTGTAAAAGAAATAACACTGATGCTACCTCAAAAGCAATCGCGCATGAAGCAAAGACACCCACACTGCAATGGGAAAATATGGTTATATTGTATACTAAAAAGGTATCACAAAAACAAAAACAATAACACACTTTTGCCACTTTCAACAAAAAATTCTGCCAATAATTCAAAATGATAACTTAGCATTAACAAAATTTCACAAGAAAGTAAATCGAAAGAAATAGTTTAAATAAAATATATAAATAAAAGAAACAGAAGATGATATATTTTAATTTAATTTTTCTTATGGTTGGAAATATCTAGAATGACATCAAAAGCAGAAACATTTTAATATATATAGATATGTATGCTTCCCCCCCTTTTACAATTTGTATTAGACCTGTATAATGGTTACAAAGCTATATATAGTATACTCTATAATTCTATTAAAAAGATTACAAATATATCTAAAATAAAATTATGAACACATTTTGGACCCAATTTTCTGATTATTATTTTTTTTCTCACCATTTATATAAAATCCGAATATATCTTAATATGCATGTAGTCAATTGTAAACTTTAAAATGTGTCGTGCATATGTGGCAAAATGCAAATTTCTTGATCAAGATTTTGAATAACATTTTCAGTATACATTAAACGTTTTCAATTAAATTTTTATATTTAACAAAATGCAAGTTTCTTGATCAAGATTTTGAATAGTATTTTCAGTACCCAATAAAGCCTTGCTCCCCATTTAAAGTTTTCTATTGTATTTCAATAATTTACAAATTACTAAATTAAAATTCTATATTTTTTCTATTGGATTTCTATATTTTAAAAATTACTAAATTAAAATTCTTTATTTTTTCTATCAAATATCTTTATTTTAAAAATTACTAAATTAAAATTCTATATTTTTTCTATTGAATTTCTTTATTTTGAAACTTACTCAATTAAAATTCTATATTTTTTCTATTGTATTTCAATAATTTACAAATTACTAAATCAAAATTCTATCTTTTTTCTATTGAATTTCTATATTTTAAAAATTACTAAATTAAAATTCTATATATTTTCTACTGAATTTCTATATTTTGAAAATTACTGAATTCAAATTCTATATTGTTTTCTACTGAATTTCTATATTTTGAAAATTACTGAATTCAAATTCTATAATTTTTTCTATTGAATTTCTATATCTTAAAAATAACAAAATTAAAATTTTTTCTTTTTTCTATTGAATTTTTATATTTTAAAAATCCCTAAATTAAAATTCTAGATTTTACAAACTACTATCTATATTGTATTTAAAAAGCATTATAAACTGAATACATAATATGTATGGAATATAGACTGTTTAAACAGCTACTGTATTCATTTCTTTATCCAGCGTTGGTTTCAAAATGAATTTAAACGACTTTCAATTTTTTTAACATATCAAATTCAAGACTGACATAAAACTATGTAGTTATTTTGAATTTTGTCTCTCTGTCTTTTGAAATCGATACCATAAAATTTTAATATTTTTGTTCTAAAAGACAAATGTTTTTTTCTCTCTCTCAAAAAAAAAATAATCGATGTGACTAAACTTTTAATAATTTTACTGGTCTAAAAGGCTGATAAAAGTTTCTTTTTTATCATTACATATGTAAAAGTATCTGAGAGATGGCACAATGGCAAAAATAATATATTGCCAAATTTGAAATATCGGTGTATTTTTATGGACACAAAACCATTTTTAACTTAATAAAGCTTTCACATAACCTTCTATCAAACATTATGAAAAAAGAATTTTGATATGAGATGTTTAAGGATACAGATTTATCAATCTCCAGTCTTAGACAAAGGCACAGGAATTTCAAATTTGGCAGTTATAATTCCATACTTTTGTGTAAAAAGTGGTAAAAGTGGTATACTGGTTAAATATGGTTAGTCATTTAACTAGCAACTTAATTTTCTCTCTCTATATATATATATATTTCTCACCACTCTTCTACAGTGGTGGCTTGAGAAGAACTTACACTTAAGAAAGAGGATTTTAAAAACTTTGAATTTTTCCGACTCAGAATGGGTGTGGTGGTGGAAGGATTCAGTGTCTTTTGCCGCAGCTCCGTTGCTCCCTGGAGATGAACAAAAACAAAAAAGCATGGCATGCAGAGAAACAAAACAAAAGCCAAAAATAGAAATGATAATGAGAATGGTGAAACAAAATATATTACAACAATTAGCTGTGTTCTAAGATATTTATAAGGCCAAATAAATTCAATATGGAGATTATCACTACAGTTAACATCTTTTCAGTTGGTTAAATTTTCGTAATTTTCTTAATCACCTCTACATGAGAATTCTGCCAATTTCCTTTCGACGGTCATTAACGAACGACGGAAATTAACAATTTAAAAATCATTTTTGACGTTTTTGGTCATAGGAAAAATAGATTCTCCTTCTTGAAGCAGAAGAAGAATCTATTATAAATCAATTTGCCGATACGTCTAAATTTGCATTAAAATCCATTCCAAATTTTTTTTAATAATAATAATATCTCAACTTCATTAATAACAGATCTGAATCAAATTTAATCAGATGTGATTGATTATAAATGTCAAAACAGAAATAATAGTTCAACAGTTGTGAAATTTTTTTAAAATATGTTACAAACACACAACTCATTTTCATATGGATAGTAATTTTTCAGGTAAATTTGCATCCAAAATCTTTTCTTATTAGGTTCAGTAATCTCCCTTGGCTCTTTTTAATGAATGGTATGCGATAATCAATAGTGAGCTTAATTGGCCTTGGTTGTCATCACAGGATATTGAATTGTCTCCCTTGTTAATGAAGTACATAAACCCCAGTTTGCCTCATACCAGAGAAAGAAAACCTGACAATATCTTAGAACACATGAAAAGTTGACCAACAAAATTAACATGCAAATGCATGCATGAGATGTCAAAATAAATCATTCTTAAATAATAGAATAATAGGGTCAGTTGGGATGTTTGGATTATTTGAACATTTCCAATTGAATTCTAAAATTATACGGTTTTACACATTTTTTTTAGTTATTTCCCTTTAATCCAGAAAAAGAGACCCCATTTTATGCTAAGTATATATGAAATTTACATAATATAATGATGCAACAACGTGTGAATCTTCTATAATCTATAACTTAGATTTAATATTATTTTTATTGCAAATAAAACAGCAATGGGATTGGACAAAAAGTTAACACAACTTATGGACTTTCCTCTCCCAACAACTCCTTTAAAAAGCGTACAAAATCATATAATTTTATAATCAAATCGGGAATGACGTGGAAAAGGTCTAATATGCAATGTAACTAGGTTTTGTACAAGGAGAAACTTTTCTTCCAATCTACTCCAATCTGAATTAAAATTATTTTCAACTTTTTTTTGCTTTTTTCGACCTTTGACACATCGTCATTAAATTGTATATTATTTCATTTATGCTTTGTTGCAGGTTCTTGAATACGAGGGTACATGCACTGAAGTAATGGACTGTAAATAAAAGGTCTGCAACATATAAAACCAAAGGTCAGGTAACGAATGCAGCCAAGGTGTGTAATAAAATTTCTGAGTATTGTGAAAATATCACAAATTTCAGAATTAAGCGGTATACACATATAGATCTTCTACACTGTATGGGGCACCCTTTAAACTTTAATCTGGATTTATAAAATGATACACATTTTGATTTTTGCTGTGATTGTGTTTTCCATAAAGAGTTAGAAAATAACAATTGTTTTCTTCATAGAATCTGTAATCGCTAATCAACTGTTTAAATCAAATTTCAAGAATATGTGTTAAACATCATTATCAATAAAGGACCCATACCAAGGAATTTTAATGTAAATTGAACTGTTTTTAGAAGAAATGATTTTTTGAATGAATTTCAAAATAGGACTAATTTGCATAATTTTTTATAATCAGTAAATTTCCAAATTTTGCAAGAAAACCAAAAACACGACTGGCTGAAACAAACGCTAGAAATACTTTCTATTCTGGCAATGAAATTTTGAGATTGTGAAGCTAAGCTGCATGCGTATGTGTGTGTGCTTGGTTGACCGTGAAAATGACTTAATTCCCCAAAAATAACTAGTTTTATTAATCTTCATAGCAATAGCTTTGTCAACTTGTTCTAAAATGAATTTGATATTGAAAACTGTAAAAAGGTTACCAATATTGTGTAGTTATGCTTAGAAGGATATTTAATTTCTCATTTGTCAACCAAAAAATTTAATGTTAAACAATTCAAAAAAGATTTCATTTCTTGAAGTCTTACTTGATTTAAGATGTAAATTTTTTAAAAATGAAAACAGTTGACTTTTTTAAATTTTCTTATTATTATTTCTTATAAAACAGCATTGATCTTATAAAACTGCACCCGATCTGATAATAGTTCTTTATATTACAAATCTCGCTGCTATTATTACACATATACTTTCTAATTATATAAATAAAAAATAAATAAAAATTGTTACATATATACTTTCCAATTATATGTAAAAAAATCTTTAATTTTTTTATTATTGAGAACAGCATGTTCAGAATCTATTTAACACTGTATCATATTTATTAGAAATGTTGGGATTTTTTCTGTTTTGCATACAATGTTGTGGAACAAAATAGTGTCAAGGACGATAATAGATCAACACGATTATGTCAAGGACGATAATAGATCAACACGATTATGTCAAGGACGATAATAGATCAACACGATTATGTCAAGGATGATAATAGATCAACACGATTATGTCAAGGACGATAATAGATCAACACGATTATGTCAAGGATGATAATAGATCAACACGATTATGTCAAGGACGATAATAGATCAACAGGATTATGTCAAGGACGATAATAGATCAACATGATTATGTCAAGGACGATAATAGATCAACACGATTATGTCAAGGACGATAATAGATCAACACGATTATGTCAAGGACGATAATAGATCAGATAATAGATCAACACGATTATGCTTAAACTAATTTTCTTCCCTTAATGAAAGAACTTCATCGAATGTAAGACACGCCTAACAACCATGAGGGAGGGGTAGGGAATTTGCAACATAAGTCAAGTACCTGCTGAATTCAAGATTACACAGCATTTTGATTTAGGAACTGGTCTACCTGACATGATGTAATCATATTATGATTAGGGTTTATAGTGCTTAACGTAACTTTCAACAATATTTCAGTTATATCGTAGCAGTTGTACTCATGTCAAAAGTATTTTTGCGGAGAGATATTATCAACTTGTTGTACACTGAAGTTTTATTTTTATGAATTCTTCCATTCTTTTTTTTTCTACTGACAACAATACATACACATCAATGTGATGAGAGCTTGAGAACTGGACACAAATTAATAAAAAGTTATAGCAATCTGCATGGACAGCACAGACAAACTTTAACAAAACCTGTGTTCAAAGGTTACCATATTTTTTTTTAAAGAAATTTACACTGTCAACTAGAAGCAGCAATCGTTCAATAAAAAAATACAATTAATCTTCTGTAAACAAGTATGCTTCATTTGATGTTCACTGATGTGTTCTGTATCATAGTAATGATTTGAACTTTTTACTGCATTTTTAATTTACTCAACAAAAATGTTTTAGTTGATCTTTTTTGCTGCATTTTTACTCAGTAAAAATGCTTTAGTTTTCAGTCCTTTTTTGCTGCATTTTTACACAGTAAAAATGCTTTAGTTTTCAGTCCTTTTTTGCTGTATTTTTACACAGTAAAAATGCTTGTTTTCAGTCCTTTTTTGCTGTATTTTTACACAGTAAAAATGCTTTAGTTTTCAGTCCTTTTTTTGCTGTATTTTTACACAGTAAAAATGCTTTAGTTTTCAATCATTTTTTGCTGTATTTTTACACAGTAAAAATGCTTTAGTTTTCAGTCCTTTTTTGCTGTATTTTTACTGAAGTTAAAATGTTTTAGCTTTGAACTTTTTTGCTGCATTTTTACTCAGTAAAAATGTTTTAGTTACCCATCAATGGAAGTATTTTAAAAGTGCCACCCTGGGTGATAAGCATGAATGTTTTAGCATTGTCATAACATGTACCCAATCTTAATTGCTAATATTTTGAGCAAATAAAATATGCTTAATTCAAATTTAACTGGAAAACCCTCCATATGCTGTTATTTAATGAATTTTTGTGAAAAGATTTTCAGTCCTGTTTAACTTTTAAATACTCCTATGATTGGTGGTTGGTATATGGTGTTTAACACCACTTTCAACAATGCTACTATGACAGGTTAATTCTAATAATGTTCCTCTGAACCATTGAAATAAAAACACAGCGACCATTAAACACAGCTTTTGGTTTGACATTATAAATTGCTGGTAAATATTTGACCTCTCATCAGAGGTTCATTATACAACACGAGCAGACTCATCTACCTAAAACAAACAAGCTAGAAGGACTTACACTGAATGAATTTGACTTCTGTATGACGGACATTTTCTTGTTTTTACGTGATGATAATGGAGTTGAGGTAGTTATATCGTTTAAATCCACTCTGTCTGCCTACAACGACAAAAATCCACAACACATGCAAACATGCATTAGTCAAGGTGAAGAAATAAATCGTGGAAACTAAAATATGAAATGATGAAACCCCTAACTGTAATGAGAACTTTCCTTGGACATAGAACATGAAGTGTCATCTGACATAATCTTCAACTTGCTGAAGGTTGTTTGTTGTTGGTTGAATATAATAGAATACTATGACCACATGTCAATCAATCCTATCTCCCCAAAAATGTAAATGTTTCTGAATAAAGGGGAGACAACTCCATGGTTGGGATAGTATTGTTGTGGATTTGTATCTGCCTATGCAATAGACTAGTTTGACTCTTGCTCTAGTGAGGTAAGCCCTAACAAGGTGTACTTAATACTTCAAGTGATCAAGCTTACCAGTAACTTCATGGCAGTCTATTGTTTTAATTGGGTATTCTGGTTTTCAAAAATTTAACAGATGCTGAGAAACTTATCAAGGTACGATTTGAACTGCTTGCAAAAGCCAACTCAACACACTGTTCTTTGTTTTTGACATTAAAAAAGAAAATGAAGAGTTTCTAGCATTGGGAAAATGTAAAGCATCGTTGGGAGGGCTTCAGCAATGCCAACAAAAGTTTAAAAGCTGCTGCTGCTGCAAATGATTGAGGGGGATCGAAAAAAGCAGAACGTGGCACAACAAATAAAGCATTTCAATATACAACAGTTAAAAAAAATTGGACAATGAAATGAAAAATAAAAAATGGCACAATACTGAGGGGAAATATTACTTGTAATTAAACATAATGACAATCATTTTTTTTAAAGATGTTTTAACAGTAAAATTCCTGACATTTTGGACGAAAAAAAAACATATTTTAATTTCCCTTACAATTTCTGTCTATAGTTATTCTGAGGCTAAAACATATAGTAGAAATATCTGGTGGTTTTTTTTTATTTCTTCTTTTGTAGTTTTTTCCAGAAATCAACGCAAATCAATATTTTCAATTATGTTTACACTGAGCATAAATTTCTAGAAATGTCAATGCACATTAATTCAATTGCAATTTTCAAAAATTGACACTGTGAAGCATTATTTGACATTTTATTGAAAGGAAAAAGAAATATATTAACTGTGTTTTTTCTATTTTAATCAAATCATCTGAATTACAAAGCTTGAGAATAAATCTAATTTGTATTCAGTAATTATTTGTGAAAAGCCAAATTCTTGGTTGATTAGGATTTGACTTAATACAATTTCTGGAAAGATGGTTGTCTAGTGTACATCTCCAAATATTATACAACAGTAGCCCGACTCTTGTATGCAAATTTGAAAAATCATGATGTGAATGAACGGATGAATAAAAATTGAAACTATATCTCACTTTAGATAATTTTCAGTTACAGTGGAATCTGTCTATACTGAACACTTGTGGAACCAACTATTTTGTTCAGAATAGACAGGTGTTCGGGTAGACAGTCTAAATAAACAAAGAATTCAGACATTGAGACTATACTTGATATTCGGTTTACAGAGGATTTTGATATATTAAGTGTTCAGTTTAGACAGGTTTCACTGTTTAAAGTGGTGGTCATTTATTGGTGGAGGAAACTGGTGTACCAGGAGAAAACCACAAACCATTTGCAATGATTGATTGGTGCTTAACACCATCCTTAGCAGTATTTCAGCCATATCGTGACATCCAACCATTTGTAAGTTACTGACATATGTTGGCAAACCTTGTCATCAGTGGGAGTAAAACTCACAAATCATATAGAGGTGATAAGCACATATTGTATTGGTAGATGTAATATTATCTGCCACATCGTCATGGATACAAAGAAACTCTGTGAATGAATATCTGGCATGCAACATCGGTCAGAAAGGATAAGAATTTGTGATTTCTTTAAAAAAATAATAATCTTCTTTTGTTGTTAAAAGGGCAATGTAGGGTACACATTAAAATGGTTGGTGTTGCACCTTGCTGTCATATCTAGCTAGCTAGACATGGGTACAGATTTACATGAAAATGGAAATGTTTTGAAACAATTGGCAACTTATTCTCCCTTATCATGTTACGAAATTGAAATATCACATCACATCACAGAAACATGAGTTTTCAAATTTGCACGCTACATAAAGACTACCAGTAAATGCTAGCTCTGTATAAATAATTAAAATGTTTATATCAAAAATCACCTCGTCTTGTTGTTGTTGTTGTTGTTGCATCTGTTTTTCCTTCTTTCTATCTGCTTTTTCTTGCTTTTCTGACTTTCCTTCTTTCTCTTTACTTTTTTCTTCTTTTGAACCTGGTTGACTCTGGAAAAAAAATAACTTGTATGTTAAAACAAAATTTCTATACCCAAGAATTAATTCAAAGATATCAAGATGACTCTGAAATGTAGAACATCAATAAAAGCAATGTTCCTTTACTTTAGTGTGTGTCTAAATGTAAAGTTGAATAGTTCCTCATGTTCATTTACATCCAGAGCTGTCATGATCTTGTGATCGCAATCGCATGGTGGTTGGATGTGTTCATATTACACCAGTATTAAAAATTAACTGAATTGAGTGATTTGTTTCCAATTCAATTAGAATAAACAAAGTGAGTTAGAATTCTACTTAACTGTACAAGTTGGAATTGTCATCCTTTTGTTCTGGGATACACTCCTTTAAGAATTTTCGTCAAATATACCAGTATTAGTCCTACACTCAGAAAGTGACAAAGTGAACCCTTCTCTGATACAAACACATATAAAACAAAAAATGTAATTCTGACTTGTGTCAAATGACACAAAGTAAGCCCTTCTCTGATACACACACATATACAAACTTTATAATACTGACTTGTAAATATTGACAAGAAATCAACAAAACTTACACATTAAGTGTACGATTTGTTATATCACTATTTTATGACCCCTGGCTACATGTGCATCACTGTACACAGGTTCTACTAATGGAATTAAGCTGAATTTACAAGATTTCATGATAGTGTGTGATGATTGACCCTTCAGGGTTATCAAAATGACCAATTATTATTTAATACACATCTGATCAAATGTAATATTACATGTCTAACTTGTCCAAGATGTCAAGGGGTGTCTCTACAATGTACTAAAATATTAACATATAAATACATGTATATTGTAGAAATAGACTATTTTGTAAAGTGGTCTAGGGGCCGTCGTGATAATGATCATATGATAGTTGGATTTACAACTACCTATGCAATCAGTGCCTATCACCACTAACGTTGTGAGTTTGAATCCTGTTCATGGCGAGGTGTGCTTGATACAACATTATGTGATAAAGATTGTCATTGACTTATGACAGGTCAGTGGTTTTCTCTGGGTACTCTGGTTTCCTCCACCAATAAAACTGACCGCCACGATATAACTGAAATATTGTTGAAAGCAGAGTTCGCGATATGTGTGTCCTGTCAGACATGACCAGCAAAATTTAGGTAGATTTTGCTAAGGACTAACACAAGATTGGTATTTTGCAATAGAAAATTAATGAGGACTGGCATTTTTTTCACTAGGACCACCAAACCAATTTGCAATTTCGTGAACCCTGTGAAAGTGGCATTGAACACCATGATCCTAACCCCTAACCCTGTAAAGTGGTCCATCTTGGAATGTAATTATTCTCTGAAACATAAATAATGTTTCTGAAATTAATAAATAAAAAAAAAAAATAGAATTGTTGATCCAAATTATCTTGTTCCTCCTGCTGGTGAAAACAAAATCATTTGGTACCTTGTTTTTTTTTTTTATATAAACATGTGTTACCTGTCGGTACTGGCAATGGTCACAGTTACAAAGGTACTACAACAAAATATACCCAATTCTGGGACTATGTTCTTTAATGTTACCTTTGCATTACTACTGGCTGGTATCACTGTGCCATGGGTAACAGATCTACTGAATACTGGTACTATGTGTGTTGTATCTCACATGGACAATAACTGTGACAAGGGTACCAGAATTAGATGACTGACAACTGGTACTACTGGTGGGTGCTACTGTGACAAGGGTACCAGAATTAGATGACTGACAACTGGTACTGCTGATGGGTGTTACTGTGACAAGGGTACCAGAATTAGATGCCTGGCAACTGGTACTACTGGTGTGTGTTATTGTGACAAAGGTACCAGAATTACATGTGGACTGACTATGGGTACTACAGGTGGGTGTTATTGTGACAAGTCTACCTAGTTGACTGGCAACAAATTCCAGCGACACCTCCGAACCAAATTTTACCACCCTTGGTGCTGTTTTACCTTACCTGGACAATACTACTGGTACTACTGGTGGGTGTTACTGTGACAAGGGTACCAGAACTAGACATGGACTGGCAACTGTTTTACCTTACCTGGACAATACTACTGGTACTACTGGTGGGTGTTACTGTGAGAAGGGTACCAGAACTAGACATGGACTGGCAACTGTTTTACCTTACCTGGACAATACTACTGGTACTACTGGTGGGTGTTACTGTGACAAGGGTACCAGAACTAGACATGGACTGGCAACTGTTTTACCTTACCTGGACAATACTACTGGTACTACGGGTGGGTGTTACTGTGACAAGGGTACCAGAACTAGACATGGACTATCTACTGTTTTACCTTACCTGGACAATACTACTGGTACTACTGGTGGGTGTTACTGTGACAAGGGTACCAGAACTAGATGTGGACTGACTACTGGTACTGTGTGTGTCATATGGTTTGCTGGCTTGTGATTGTGAGATGAAATAGGCTCGATGAGAATGAACTGGAGTCATGGGAACACTAGGCATGGGTGATGAAGAAAGTGATGGGTAACGAGTCTGGACTATTTTCTGGCAAGCTGTAATAAAGAAGTATATCACATTTATGCTTAATAACAATCTGGACTTCAAAACATCTTGATTTGGCAAATGTATAACAAAATTTCATGTTAAAAATTCAGTTTTCATTGGTTAAGCGAACGAGTGATTGTTGTTTAATGCCAACTGGATAGACACGTTGCCCCACTCGGACATATTATCTTGATTCCGAACCATCTAGTCTTTGCTCTATCTCCTTAACGCTACATGCTTAGCGGAGAAGCAATAAATACCAGTTTTAATTGGTTGAAATTCTTATTTGTATATTATAATAAGTTAATAAAAGTTTGAGCTGAAGCTTTGTGAACATCTATTAGGCTCATATTTTTTTTTAATGAAGTTGTACTAGTTATGGAATGACTGTGGCCATACTGAATGGTTTAACTCTGCCACTTTGTTTTTTGCCTGACACAAACCTGGATCTTGATTTCTTTTAAGTTTTATGTCTTTGTTTTTTGCTTTTTTTTCTCAACAGTTTATATGGAAGTTACACCTCACTTGTGCTGGATTTGAATTCACAATGATAGTGGTAATAGGCACTGATTGCATAGGTAGTTGTAAATCCAAGCACCATATGAACATGGCAGCCCCTGACCACATTAATATACAATAATGTAAAAATATTTTGAATAGTTATAGCTTTTTAAACATCTTACCATCTTGAAATACTCTTTCTACATTTAAACCATAAGTTGCACATGTTTCATAATATGAGCATCTTTTGAGGTCATTGGCGAGTTTACGAGCTCTTGTATCATCAATCACACGAGGATTACTCTCACTGATTGCATCTGAAAAATAAATATTTCAATTACAATCTACAGAAATGTTCCATTGGATAAAATTCTAAACTCTTTCATTGTTTGCAAAGCACGTAGTGGCAAAGTATTATTTTAGTGACCAACCGTATGACCTATATCTAACAGCCAATAGACCATAAATAAGGTTATGGTCAAGTGACACATGACTGACTGACATGGACCATAGGCTAAATGGTAAATGAGGAACTGCTCTAATCACAAAAATTTGACAATGTTGCCACCATTGCAGGAAAAACAGTCAAACATTGTTGTGTCAAAGCTGATATAATTCAATCCTAGACACACCTATAGCTAACGCTCCACTTACGGCTGCAAACAAGACTTGGATGTTATTTAACCACTGACACACCTAAAGCTCCATGTAGGTAAAAAGGTATCACTTGGGATGGGCCAATGGGTGGGAGATTAGATGACAGAATGGATAGTCTTAAAATTGTTCTTTACATTGGGTCACCATTGACCCTGCATTCCAAACATTGCTCATTCATCCTTCACATACAATGAGTGTGAGTGTGACATGCTCAAAACACTAGGCACTCATGTATGTCTCATCAAGGGCGAGTTGCAATTTTGATTCATCCTTCACAAAACTAACTAACTCTTTGGGAGGGATGCACCACACACTGTCAGTCTTCATGCTTAACTTTTTACCTTACAGGCCCACCTTATACATGTAGGTCCACCGGGCCTGTAAGTTCAAATATTTACAGGCCCACCATCAATTCTACAGGCCCGAATTTGAAAACTACATTAATGACCATTAGTTCAAACCACAAAACTCAAAACATGATGATGTACCAAATATTATGTGGACAAGTCAATAATGCATTAGGGAAGACCATAATGCAAGTAAAATAACAAAAAGACACTTTATTTTGGATCCATGTTTATATTAATCTCTTGAAAATTCTAAAATCATATTGTCCATAGCATCCTCAGTATATTCCATATCATCATCACTGTCCACCTCCTCCTCTTCATCATCATCACAGCCAATATTGTTATAAGACTCTTATATATATAACAAAAACTTATGGTGTCATCATTGCATCTGATATATAATTTGGTGATAATTTTTATTATTACATGACTGTAATTTAACTTGCATATGATTCGCTTAAAACCGATTAAGAGGTTTTGAGTACTTGTGATATCAACCTCTCGGCTAAAAATAGATCTTGGCAGGTGTCCGGAAAAAGATATCACCCTCGCAAGACATAAAAATAGATGGGAGAAAACCGGATTTTTGATAACCTTATCAAATTCGTTCTTTCGTTGTTCAATAACCAATGAAATTGCATTTAACATTTGTTTTTCGGCTGAATAATAAACAAACGCTCCTCATGCATTTCAACGAATTTTGAATGACCAACCTCCGTAAATATGAACATATTATATATGAGAACTCAGATTTTATGTCACAGGATTGAGAAAAAATCAATCAAAAGTTTGTTTGGTTAAAAGTAGCTTCGATCAACATTTCCCGTAGCACAGTGCCTGATTGCACCCCCTTTCTTGTTGTGTCATTTTTTTTTTATATTGAACGAAATTAAAGTTTCTTAAAACCAAAATGGATTACTTTTCAAGAAAGTCACTTCAAAATACTTAATCAGACCTGGCGAAATTCCTGAGACTCTTGTCTGAAGGAAAAGAAAGATCTTCCCAACATACTAAATATATAAAAATGTGCTTGCAATTGTTTTTTTTTTTTTTTTGCAAATTTATGTGCAAACGAACATATGTTTATAGTTAAAACACACTAAACAAATTATTTTTTTATTTCAATACTCCGTTTTTGTTATGGTCCGTTTTGGTTATGGGATGGAACATCCGGTAGCGTCGATCTTTTTGCCATGATGGGTTAAGCTTAAGGTCTTTTCTTTTAGGCTTCGTAGTTACTTTGAGGATTTCTTATTACCTCTGCCGATATTTTACGTTTTAGAGCTTTTCCCGACACACATTTTCAATCATTCAAAGCATGTTTCTTTTTTTCAAACCGGAAATTATTTTTAATGAGTCACTTCTGCTCATGTGTAAAAAAGTAAACTCCGAAATTGATGTCGGACATCGGGCTTGTGGAACTACTCATATTATACGCCTGTGTACAATTTTACACGCATCGGGCTTCGGACTACCGCCTAATTTCGAAGACTGCACTGTAGAAACTATGTCATTTATTAGTACACCTGGATTAGTAAGCAAGACTTGAATGTTATTCCATCTTTGACACACCTAAAGCTCCAGTCATAAACAAAACATAATTCATGCTGTGACAATCCTTAAAGATAGTAGTGGAATCAATGACTCATTCTATTTCAGCATTCATGATTAAAAAAATTAATATTATCTGTCTATCATCAAAGAGAAATTCTACATAGAAGTAAAGAGATGTCCTGTAGGTTTTTATACTGTCTGTCATTGATTATTATTGGTAATTAACATGTCCTTACTGTCATTATGTTATTGTTTATGGATATTTAATTATATTGCATTTCAGGTCGAATTGAATCCACAAATATTTAATTAGGTTTGTGTGTGTAGGGTTATGGTGATTAATGCCACTTTCAAAATATTTCAGTTATGAATATATCGTGGCGGTCAGTTGTATTGGTGGAGGTAACCGGAGTATCCAGAGAAAACCACTGACCTGTCGTAAGTCACTGACAAACTTTATCACATAATGTTGTATCGAGTACATCGCGCCATGAACGGGATTCAAACTCACTACGTTAGTCTCTGTCATTGATTATTATTAGTAATTAACATGTTGTTACTGTCCTTTTGTTATTATTTATGGATATTTAATTAGTCGAACTTGTATTAAGAGGTTACCTTTGGGACAAAGAAAAAGTGGCCTTAGAAGACAGGTGACCTTTTAAAAGAGGTTCAATTCATATGAAATGTTCTATGACAGGACAAAAAAATGTGACCTTTTAATACGGATGACTGCTTAATAGAGGTGACCACATGGGCAGGTTTGACTGTGTATTGAATTTTATCATTGTATGAGACTGATTTTATCTCATGAAAAATATTTTCAATGCAAAACAGTTCCAAATTTAAAATAAAAAAAAATAATACTCTTATTTTTTCACTTTTAACACCGTGGGCCATAAGGTGGGATGAATTTTATTTAAAATTACTGTTAAATAAAAACCATACTTGTTTCTCCTAAAAATCACTTTCAATAATTGCCCATTTTCCCCCAACATGTTTCAGAAATGACTTCTTGATCAGGTTTACACCATCTTCAGCAACATTTTATCTTCTTGAGACCATCAAGAATTAAGCTGTAATTATCAGGGCGGTTTATTTTCATCAGAGAAGACACTACATGCCACAGTGCATATCTCCCATCAAAACAAACCAAAAAACTTCCATTAATAGCCAACATATGTAGATACTATTTTTCTTTGTGTATTTATTTTTCAATGGGGTTTGCTAAGGGGATTTTAACCATGGTTAACCAACAAGTTCCAATGTTTTATCCCACTTTGTACAGCTTATTTGTCAGTCAGCTTATAATTATTTACTGATTGACAAGAACTTTGCTAAAGCCCATCTCAAAATGGTCTTTGTTTTATCTTAGGGAATGCCCATAAAAGAAAGGGGGTATGTTTTTTCATCAGAGCCCAAAAAAAATTTCACAGCAAAATTTAGATTAAAAAAAAATAACAAATTGGTTTTTGTTTAGGTTTCTGGTGTTTAACACTACTTTCAACAATATTTTAGTTATATCGTAATCGTGGCAATCAGTTTTATTGGTGGAAGAAACTGCAGTATCAGGAGAAAACCACAGACCTGTCACAAGTCACTGACAAACTATCACATAATGTTATATCAAGTACACCTCACCATGGAGAGGGTTCGAACTCACAACTTTAGTGGTGATCGGCATTGATTGCACATGTAGTTGTAAATCCAACAACCATACGACCACGAGGGCCTCTAACAAATTGAAAAAAAAAAAATTCTTAAGATTTTACCCAAAATATATTGTATTATTTACAGCATATATAATATATAAAAATATATATATATATGTGTCTATTTTTGCTCAACCTGTTCTTGAGGAGTTTAAACAACATCTTAACATTTGGTATGAAGAATAAAGAATTATTAATTTTAATCATGATTATGAATGAGAGTCATGATAACCATGACCTATTGACTTTTTTACCTAAAAATAAATTAGGAAGTCTTATCTCCATAAGCAGCTTGCAAATAGATTAGAACATCATTGTGTTGAAGTACATGTGAGACAACAATCAATCAATCAATCAAGTGAACTAGTTTAACAACAATGTGTTCAAGTATGCGTGACTGACAATAAATAAACAACACTCAATCAATCAATCAAGCAAGTGAACCAGTTTAACAACAATCAATCAAATTAGCTGAGTGTTCGAATTATCAGGAATAAATTAAGCTAAAAACTAACACGAATGAACCATGTCTGTTATTTTGATTTATCCAATGAAATGGGTTTTTCAGGACTCAGATATAGAAGACATGGATATCTTGATTAATGAAAACAACATATACATTGTACTCAGTTATCATCATCCTGCATAAACCTGTCTATTACGACCACAAACATTGGCCCCAATTGCAAGTATGTTTGGTTTAGAGAGGTTTCACTGTACATAGATAAACAGAACATTTATGGTTGATTTTCTAAGCCAATCTTAACAACATGAAATTCTCCTCTGGTTCATCATATTAAACTTCATAAAACAAAGAGGACAACTGTAGAAGCTAATGGATTTCAAGGTCCTGGTTTGGGACAAGCATTAATATGTGGTGGGGCTAAACCCTCGCTTCTTGACAGCAAAAATATAACCTTTATAAGCATTCTGTTGTGTCAGTCAATCCTACACCCCCTTTTCCCTCCCCATATTTGTTTTTAAATCTAAGAGTTCTACTATAACTTACAGATTAATATATATCGACAAATTTATTAAATCAACATCAATTTCCATTAATTTTTTCAAAAATACAAATTTTACACAAATTCACATAAAAACAGACTTACTGTTTTAGTAGTATAAAATAAGTATCCATTAAATTCTGAGATGAAACATGATGGAAGTTCAAAAGCACTCTGTCATTTCCTGGTTACCAGCTGTACTCAAAGAACTCCTTATATTCACAGTATCTTTATTTTGTATAATGACATTAAAATTATTAAAGAGCAAACTAACCCACACATTCTAAATAGAAACATTTGTAGTAGTGTAGCACTATCTACAACACCCCTGGATAGATAACTACATGAGAGGAGATAGCTTTATCAATGATTTTGAAGAATGTTTCAAATTTCAGCAGAAATTAGCTCGTCTACTCAAAAGTTTGTATTTTTTTTTTCTCATAATGATTAACCCAGATGTTACTGTATGCTAATAGTAAAATACAGTCAAATCTGTCCATGAGGCCACCTCTATTAAGCAGTCACCTGTATTAAAAGGTCACATTTTTCTTATCCTGTCATAGAAAAGATCATATGAATCAAACCTCTTTTAAGAAGTCACCCGTCTTAAAAGACCACTTTTACTTTGTCCCAAAGGTGACCTCTTAATACATGTTCTCCTGTATATTGAGATTGAAAATTGACATACGGATGTCCCAGCGTGATGTCTATCGTTTTATGCAATGCACATTTCGTGAAATTTGGTATGCATTTATCAGTATTTTTTCTCTCTCCATTATTTAATGTCAATAAATATAGAGAGATGAATATCTACTAGACAGCTGGTAGAGTCAAGATGTATCATGTTTTAAAGATGTTTAAAAAATCTTCCATCATCCTTTTCTTTTATTCAAAGAGATAAAAAATATATAGACTCGTTTGGGGGAAGTTGATGAGAAGAAAACCCTAACATTTGGCTTTTAATTATATACTGAATTATACAAAAATATATATTGTATATTAAATATTTATAGATGATTTGTAATTTTTTCCTTTTGATCTTTACACACGACAATTATACTATTATTGCACTTCATTGAAGCCACGATATAACTGAAATATTGTTGAAAGTGGCGTTAAACACCATATCCTTAACCCTGATTGAGTGTGAAATTATACAATTAATGACTTTTAATCAGGTGGATACAAGGATTTATTAACCCAAGAATATTATATTTACCAGGCCAGGTATCCATCCAATTGAAAGTCATTAACTGTTTTATTATATGCAGTCTGCAAATTTAGCCACAAGTCTGATGCCAATGGCTTGTGAAATTTATTAGGGACTTGTGAAATTTGACATATGAGAAGTCCTACTGGCTTGTGACAATTTTTTCAGCTGTGACTACTTTTCTTGCATAACCCTGATCTCGTTTTCCGTTTTCTGTTGAGACCGTTGCGATTGGTAAAAAAAAGTGTGTTGCATTGACTAGCAACAAAAGTCTAGCACGATATATAGTTTGGGTTTTTTACGACAGTCTTGTTAGTCAAAATATTTCTTTTTTGTTTCCGCTACGCTGATTGGTCAATTTGATGAAATATTATGTATCGGAATTTTTGAAAAGGGAGATAAATAATATAATAATAAAAGTGTCAAGTCATGGTAAACAACAAGTATGGCTAAGTAAATCTCAGCCATGAGCTTTCTACACTATGTTGAGGGGTCTATCCCCGGCAAATAATTGAAAAGACTGGCATCGGCGGACGAAAGACAGGTGGCAAAAAAAAAATATGATAAAGAATCCAGGGAAGAAAATGTCTTCCTCAATGGATGAAAGATCGCTCTTGACTGGCCTACGACGAAGACAAGCAATTGATGTTCTGCAACTGGTGCAGAAATCATGAAGTCGACAGCGTGGTTGTCAAAAGAACAAATAAGTTCAAACTTGATGCATCAAACAGTAGTTAAAAGTAGTTAGCCACACCAGTATTATCAATCTAGGTACATCTCAATTTACTCAAACACAACTGAACCTACAGCAGCCCTATGTTTATTAAAGCTGAAACAAAATGACTTTGATAATTTATGTTACATTTTGTTGCAAAGTTTCATAAAAGTTTTAAAGACTATAAACTTTTGTGTCAGCTGGACAAGGCCAAGGGTCTTAACCCCTACCATGCTGAATTGTATAGACAAGATATTACCTGTATGCTGAATTGTTTTGAAGAAATATCACAAAATTTAGCATTTTTTTTGTTTTTGTTCTGTAGTTAAAATTCTTGTAGATATTACTTCAATATTTACAGGAAATGATGTTAGTTGAGTATACTTTAAATTTCAAAACTTTGGAGACCCATTTTATCATGGTTGCCATGGCAACATATTTTCCCCCTAGATTTTTGTGAAATATGATATTTTTTCAAATAAATCCCATTTTTTAAGAATTATTTTTAAAGAAAGAATCTAAAAAAAAAATCAGGAATGTTCATAAAATGTTTTACACATATCATGGTTGCCATGGCAACATATTTTCCTCCCCAAATATTTGTGAAAAATGATTTTTTTTCAAATCAAGCCCATTTTTTTTTTTATTATTATTACCTTTAAAGCAAGAATTAAAAAAAGATATCAGGAATGTTCAAAAAATGTTTTACACTATTATCATGGTTGCCATGGTAAAATTTTTTCCAAATTTTTGTGAAAAATGACAATTTTTCAAATCAAGCCCATTTTTTCAAATTATTTTTAAAAGCAATAATTAAACAAAATATATCAGGAATGTTCGACAAATGCTTTATGCATATTATTATGGTTGCCATGGCAACATAAACCCCCTCTCTCCCGTTTTTTGTGAAAAATGAAATTGTTCAAATAAAGCCCATTCTTTTTAAAGCATGAATTGAAAAAAATATCAAGAATGTTATAAAAAATGTTTTACACATATTATCATGGTTGCCATGGTAACATATCCCCTCCCCCAATTTTTTTTGGTGAAAAATGAAATTTTTTCAAATCAAGCCCATTTTTGTTTATTATTTTAAAGCAAGAATTAAAAAAAAACATCAGGAATGTTAAAAAAATGTTTTAAAGAGCTTGATTACACATTTCATTAATTTTCTACCCAGATGTTTTATATTATCCCTGGCTTGAAAATTATAACCACTTTTGATTGGTTAAAATCCTGGGCATAAAAACCCATATTACCAGGTGTAACTAGCCATTTAACTAATCAAATGTTGTTTTAATTTTCACAATGGGGATAAAATGACATCAAAGCTTGCGACGTTATGCTCCAAAATAAAATTTAGTTAATTTTGGCTATACAAATGTAAATTGAATATAAAGCTGTTAATTCGATCAACTGTAGGGCTCTAATACTCACTAGATGAATAGTTGAGTCAGGTGTTACTTTCTTTATGATTTCAGGTTTGTTGTGATATTTGTTTCCTATCAACCTTTTACTCGAAATATTCAATATTATTTGTAAACTAGAAAGACAACTTACTACTAGTACAAGTGTAAAAATCAGTTTGATACTTATATAATGAGCACTATATGGGGGCTGGTGTAACTCTTATTTCTATAATTGTCTCACCTCTAGTTTATTTTTTTCTTTGCAATGAAAGAGATAATTAGTGCACTAATTGCATTTACAATGTACTGAAGATTTTTATATGTAATAGTTTTTGAAGGTATATACATAAATATATACAAGACAATGAGCAAGTATTTTATTAGATACATTTAAGAAACTAATAGGCAAGATTTTTCCTTTGGTAACCATTTAAATTATCGTCATTAGGACATTGACCTATGTCATACTTGTAATGTTGATAATACCACTCTTCATTGTTACAACTGAAACCTTATAAACATAGTGGAAGCAGGAAGTTTGGCAAGGAAAAAACCAATTCAACCCACCTTTTCCATTGGAAAAGCCTGTACCAAGTCAGGGCCATTACAGTTTCCTGCTTGTGGATTTTCGATTTGGTCTATTTATGGACGATGGTTTTATGCCTTTCCCTTCAGACCAGTGCCTTTGTGTTCAGTAATTTTGTTATTACCGGAATATCCTTATTTGTTGACAACATTATAATTTCCATTTACATTAATTGGAATTATGTGGTTATATTAGTTATAGTCTCATTTATAGAACATTTATTATCAATTTGTTCGATTTGCATTTTTCTAATTTTTGGGGGCTGTCATGCCCATGATCGTATGGTAGTTGGATTTACAACTACCTGTGTCGCCATGATATAGCTGAAATATTGCTGAAAGTGGCATTAAACACCAAAAATTCAAATTCAAAATTCATTCGATACAACATTATGTGATAAAATTTGTCAGTGACTTGCGACAGGTCGTTGGTATCCTCCGGTTACTCTGGTTTCCCCCACCAATAAAGCTGACCGCCATGATATAACTGAAATATTGTTGAAAGTGGCGTTAAACACCATAAACCAAATTTTTAGAAGGGGTGGTCGTGAACATATCACCACCCACTGTTGTGAGTTTGAACCCTGTTCATGGTGAGGTGTACTCGATACAACATTATGATTATGTGGTAAAGTTTGTCTGTAGCTTGCGACAGGTTGGTGGTTTTCTCCCGGTACCCTCCATCAATAAAACATTTTCTTTGGTTTAGCTTGGTGGAATGTTATATTCACCTCGCGTGACGTCACACGAGGTGAATTATAATGTTTTATCAAAGATCGTAACTAGGGATGTCAGCCAATCAGAAAAAGACATTATCTGAAGTCATATAATAAGATGTGTTATGGAGCACTGAAAACCAATATTGACCATAACACGTGTAGGTTCAGTACTAAGCAATGCATTTGTTGCAAATTTAAAGGATTTTCGAGCAAAAGATAATTTTTATCATTCTATGTGTTAGGGGTATCGATTTTCCATCTTCTATGATTTTTCGATTTGATTTTTGATCCGTTTCGACAATGTGGTATTTTTTTTATTTTTCATTTAATCCTCAATCTATGCAATACCGATGTTCCAAACTTGGCTAAAAAACATTTAATATCCAACACAAAAACCCTACAAATGATGTAACAAAATCTAATCTCCATATTTATAGCAAATCTAAGACTCCCTTAGACAGAAACCTTAATAAATAAAAAAAAACCATCACCAATTCTATTTAACAGCATTAAACTTGTGTTTTGTGTTATCAATTCTACCACAACCTTATAATTACCAAGAGGGGAAAACCTTATAATTTTCTGACAGGAAAACCCATCACGGTAATTATGTAACACAGAGACTTGGCTTTTCTGCTCTAGTCAAGAAACAAAGTAGCAATTTGAATTAACATTGAATCTTAAGAACAAAAACCAAATCAATAAACTGTTAAAATTTGCAAAATGTCATTTTCTTCAAGGAGATTAAGTGACAGGTTGGTGCTATTATAATATTGTATGGACATGTTTGACAGACCCCAGCAGTAAATTACATAGAGGTTCTTCTGCTACCAATAGATTAAGATATTTCTCCTTTGAGGTAGCTAAAATTTGAACATTTAACTATGGCAAGTATATTTCTTCATAAAAAGAAAGTTTAAAGAGTGACGGACAACATTTCCACCAAAATCAATAAAACGAACAATAATCTCTCAATTCCACAAATCATTGAACATAAAAAAGACCACAGAATATGATGTTAAAAATCCAGATCTTGGGTTGGCACAGGCACAAAAATGAGGCATGGCTAAACCAATTTATGGGAGTCCAATATCTTGTGTGACTATGGGCCCCCCTATCCTGAAGTTACATCAAAATCTTTACTTTCTATCTTCCTGCCTGCTGATGTGACGTATGACAGGTACTGGCTAGGGACAGGCACAAAAATGAGGTGGGGTTAAACTGGTTACTTGTCTATATCTTGTGTGACTATTGGCTTCCTATCCTGAAGTTACATCATAATCTTTACTTTATATCTTCCTGCATGCTGATGTGATGTGTGACAGGTACTGGCTAGGGACAGGCACAAAAACTAGAGGCTCCTAGGAGCCTATAATCGCTCACCTGGCTCAAAGTTGGCCCAGCAGTTTCAGAGAAGATAATTTTTAAGTAAATTTTGGCGAATCTTCTATTTTTAGCAATGGCCGCCATCTTCTTTGGCGGGCGGGGTTGTCGGATATAATTCTGAAGGTAGACCATTTAAAGACCATTTCACCATAGTTTGGGCCCATTTGACCTAGTGGTTTCAGAGGAGATCATTTTTCAGTGATTTTTTACCAAATTTTCTATTTTTAGTAATGGCGGACATCTTGGCTGGCAGCCGGGTCGTCGGACAGAATTCTGAAAGGGGATCACCTAAAGACCATAGTTTGGGTCCAATTGGCCCAGCAGTTTCAGAGGAGATAATTTTTAAGTGATTTTTTGCTGAATTTTCTATTTTTAGTAACAGTGGCCATATTGGTTAGCGGCCGCGGTCGTCAGACACAATTCTGAAAGATGACCACCTAAAGACCATTCCACCATAGTTTGGCCCCAATTGGCCCCGTAGTTTCAGAGGAGATAATTTTTAAGTGATTTTTTGC
>MJUT01064298.1:135138-145627 GCA_002080005.1 Gigantidas platifrons
ACCTAAAGACCATTCCACCATAGTTTGGGCCCAATTGGCCCAGCAGTTTCAGAGGAGATAATTTTTAAGTGATTTTTTGCCGAATTTTCTATTTTTAGTAGCGGTGACCATCTTGGTTGGCGGCCGGGATCGTCGGACACAATTCTGAAAGAGGACCATCTGAAGACCATTCCATCATAGTTTGGGCCCAATTGGCCCAGCAGTTTCAGAGAAGATAATTTTTAAGTGATTTTGTGCTGAATTTTCTATTTTTAGTAATGGCAGCCATCTTGGTAGGCCCCCCCAGACACAATTCTGAAAGGGGACCACCCAAGGACCATTCCACCAAAGTTTGGTTCAAATTGGCCCAGTGGTTTTAGAGGACTTGATTAAAATGCAAAAAGCTAACGACAGACGGATGCCAGACGACGACGACGACGATGGACGACCAGTGATAGCAATAGCTCACATGACCCTTCGGGTCAGGTGAGCTAATGAGGTGGGGTTAAACTGGTTACTTGTCTATATCTTGTGTGACTATTGGCCTCCTATCCTGAAGTTACATCATAATCTTTACTTTATATCTTCCTGCTTGCTGATGTGATGTGTGACATGTATGAATTGCTTTATACTAAGATTGTAACAAATCTGCTTGAAATAAATTGAATACATTTTTAGTATTCAAAATGCATACTATTCTCATTTTAATGAAGGTAGCATCTATCTTTTTAACACCCATCTAATGGGAAAATAATGTCTTTTAATTATAACTCAAATAATTACATCAACTTTGTATAGAGAACTAACTAACCCCCTGCTATCAGTCTGCTTTCTCTTAAATCCCTGGTATTACACTATAATAATAAACATCAAAGTTACAAATATTACAATGTGTTTAGTCCACCAGATGTACATTTTTTTTTATATTTAATAAGTAATTTAACTGACAAATATTTTTTTTGCTTGGTGCTTAGACCAGTACTTTACACATACAATTAAAAAAATATATTAGAATTTAGATTCCTACGTTATTATTACATTATTTCTTTTGAGTGAGTGAGTGATTGTTGTTTAACGTCAACTAAGCAATTTCTCAGCTATATCATGGCATATTTCTTTTGTTTGATTGTTTGTTTGTTTGATGGTGCTTAATGCCACTTTCAACAATATTTCAGTTATATCGTGGTGTTCAGTTTTATTGGTGGAGAAAACCACTGACCTGTCACAAGTCACCGAAAAACTTTATCACATAATGTTGTACACCTCGCCCTGATCGAGATTCTAACTCACAACATCAGTGGCAATAGGCACCGATTGCATAGGTAGTTGTAAATCCAACTACCATATGATAAAGGCCAAGACGGCCCCTATTTCTTTTGAAGGTTCCACAATAAGAGTGTGTATAATAGAAAAAATCCATATTATACACAACAAACTGGGAAATTTGTAAAACTATAATATTAATCACTATGGGGATTCCCATCATCTGTATCAATTTTCCATGTTTGATGGAAAATGAGAGAATGATGTTCGTTGACACATTAATATTTGTTGATTGGTAATACCCACAAAATCCATAAACAAAATGAAATCCAATGAATATTAATGAGTTCACATGTAATTATTATGACAGAAATATTTGTGAAATACTTCTTAATTTGTCTAAGGATGAAGTCTTTTATGAGTAAGAAATTTGAAGTTGTCATCCTACCGGAACTACTGAACATGATGTGGATAGCAAATAGTCTTTAGTCATAATTTAATGGGAATCCTGATTTTAATAGTGATAGTTCAACCAAAATCTCTACTTTATCTATAGTCCTTCTTGGTTTTCAAAAGGCAGTGGTGTGTGAGTGTATGTTCAATTATTTCAATACACATTTTCACCTTTTTAGCTTATTTTCTCGTCACCTATGACTGACTTCAAAGTCATTTCCATGCAATTACCTTAAAATAACTGTAGAAGTTTAGATTCTACTAACACCACCAAGAACAGGATCTTTTAATTTTATTATACATGGACGTGCATTCAGGGTATGATTCCTAAATTTTCAGGATTCGGGAAACAACACTTTATTTGAATTTGGGGTGAGAAACCCTATCCTCAAAGAAGATTATATTATTAAAATCAGGTGTTACCTAAGTAAGACAAGTTATGTTGGAATATTTGATAGTGCACATGCCTCATTCTGTTGTAACTGATTCTTATTGACATCATGACATGATGAAGCAACAAAGGATTCTTCTTTTTTACATTTGTTTTGCTGCTGCTGTCAACGACAACCACATCATAACTTCACACAACCGCAAAATTTTTGAGGTTGTATTAAAAAAAAAAGAAGGAAATTTGCCAGTCCACGGAAGGTTTTCCTGCTCGGATGAAATAAAACATGCAATTATGTTAATGCAGAAATCGTAAGATTTCCTCTAGTCTATCAATTTGTATGACTGATGTTATTTAGCAACAATCTTAAATTCCAATGATATAACAATAACAGTGTTTTATTCTAGAAAGAACTCTTTCTCAGTTGGTTGTCTTTCCGTCTTTAGGGAAGGTTGGTTGATCTTTATCAATTGTTATATAATCCACAGCACAATGAAATATTGTCAATTCTACGAATATTCATGGCATGTGCATCTTGATGTGTCTCTGTGTCTCGGTATAGAATTAAGTGCTTAGAAAAAAAAACATTGTCTGTCCTTGGAAACCATTCATCGACAAACGCTGAGAAATCTTTTGGGTATTCATTCATTTATACAATGATAAATTTCTTTAGTAAATAAATAATAGATTAGTTTATCTTTTTCTCTTTGTTACAAAACCCAGTCCTCATGACAAGCACCAGCCCTCCGACCCAAGACCAGTAAAGCTTTGTTCGGACCAGTCAATTTTTCAATTTTATTTAGAGAATTATAAAAAAAATAAATTCAAGAATTAGAATCGGACCAGTAAATTCAAATTTTCATTTCGAATATTGGTAAACAAAATAAAAAATAGATTATTCTATCTTTTTCTCTTTGTTACAAAACCACTGGATTCCATTGTTCTTTTTTTTTATATTACACATTAAATATTAAACCTAATTTCAATCTAATTTCAACCACTGATGGTCACAAATTCTTGTTAAAAACAAATTGATGTATGAAATTAACCCAACATAATAAAAGACAGTGATCAAAAGAGAAATTACAAATATAGAGTAATGTGGTTTTACTATACAGATATATACAACAGTCTCACTGCCCCCTCCCCTTCAATGTAACAACTTCTTCTTGTCCTACAAGTCCAGGAAAAAAGTAGGAGCTACTTTAAGTCATTGACCCACAGGCATACTCCTAGAAACCAATAATTAACTGTCAAGTCCATATGTAACAGTACCATTCTAAACACAATCTTACACATACAGTCTTCACAATAAACCTTTTTTACCTACAATCCTGTACTATCTTTGTTGAGAATTTTTAATAGATTATACTGACATATAAGTGATATTTTTATAGGTCCAATTGTATATTTACAGGTCTGTGCTGTTGGGACAGTGATTAACCGTTACCACTGCCTAAGAACATTAATTTTTGAAAAAATGAGTTTCTAAGGTACAGTGAAACCCGTCTAAACAAAACCCTTGATAAACTGTGAAACCCATCTAAACAGAACCCTTGATAAACCGTGAAACCCATCTAAACAGAACCCTTGATAAACCATGAAACCTGTCTAAACAGAACCCTTGATAAACCGTAAAACCCATCTAAACAGAACCCTTGATAAACCGTGAAACCCGTCTAAACAGAACCCTTGATAAACCGTGAAACCCATCTAAACAGAATCCTTGATAAACCGTAAAACCCATCTAAACAGAACCCTTGATAAACCGTGAAACCCGTCTAAACAGAACCCTTGATAAACCGTAAAACCCGTCTAAACAGAACCCTTGATAAACCGTAAAACCCATCTAAACAGAACCCTTGATAAACCGTGAAACCCATCTAAACAGAACCCTTGATAAACCGTGAAACCCATCTAAACAGAACCCTTGATAAACCATAAAACCCATCTAAACAGAACCCTTGATAAACCGTGAAACCCATCTAAACAGAACCCTTGATAAACCGTGAAACCCATCTAAACAGAATCCTTGATAAACCGTGAAACCCATCTAAACAGAACTCTTGATAAACCGTGAAACCCATCTAAACAGAACCCTTGATAAACCGTGAAACCCATCTAAACAGAACCCTTGATAAACCGTGAAACCCATCTAAACAGAACTCTTGATAAACCGGAATTATGTATAAATCATACTAACGTAGGAAATCTTTGTCACCAACAAAAAATATTCTCATGAACAAAACAATATATCATATTTATTATATATACATAACACAATTTAACCTGTATAAACTGAACACCTGTCTATTCCGAACACATCGGTTGGTTCCAAGGAGGTTCGTTTTAGACAGGTTTCACTGTATTTACCTTTCAGTATCCCAAAGAAATTCAACATTAACCTAATATATTATTACCTGTAAAAGATTTTCTACTTCTTAAGAATAAAATCCTCACGTTTACTTAACTTGTCTATGCAGTACCACCTTGAATTCTGATTACTTCAAAATGCATCATTGTATACACTCCAAAATACTTGTCATCACAAAATTACTCATTTGGCATCATAGATATGAAGGAATGAAGCCAATGAATGAGAGATTTACTATTATGCAATTTCTGAAGATATTTTTATTGCATAATAACATTTTTTCTTGTATGGACCTGACAGCTTACTTCAACATGATATTTGTTATTTATGTATACAAAACAATTGAGAACATTTTTCTAATGGAACAAATTAATAACAGAAGATATTGATTGACAAAAATATTGAATTCACATAAAATATCAATATATAGTTCCTTTAATTGAGTAATTAATCAACTTAAATATTTAATTGACATAATAAATTCAGATATTGGATAAAAGTTCCTTTAAATTTCACAATTGACTGACTATAAGCTTCCTTCATTGCATTATGAAATTTCAGATGACCCAGAGGAATTGCATTAAACTGTCATTTTATCCAAAAATCACAAAATTTCCCCCTTTTTTATTAAAGGACAAAAAATCTATATTCTCTACTCCTTTCTGAACCTCTTTCAATTCAAGTGAAATTTGTTTATCTCTTATCTTACATTACATCTATAGATAATATAAAAATATAGATAAAAAGTTGCCATCTTACATAACATGGAAGGACATTACAGATCCCTAAGTATATCTATCTTCTAGTGTGGACAGGTGTGGTGCTTAATTACAAAACATCATGCTTTAAAATCAGCTCTGTTTTATACACTAATGTTTTATCTTTTATTTTTTTATTTGATGTTTAATTGATAATACAAAAATGTATTTTGTTTCCAAAAAAAAAAAAGTTCCCAGACCAAAAATATTTAGAATTCTAAGGGATATCTGTCTGTATCAGTGAGTGCATATGATCAGTTGTGGAGTAAAAAAATATGCTATTGACAAATTACACCAAAGTTGTAAATTTTTTTTTACACCTGTTGTAAAAAAAAATAATACACTTAAGGCCATGCAAAATTAATTACTTGGTTCTCAGGCCCTTTTTTGTCAAAATTGATGAGGGAGGGCGGCATTTTTTTTTTATCCTTTTACTGCTGTAAAAAGTGATGAGGGAGACATTTTTTCTTTTTTTTTGTGTGTATAAATCTTTTCATTACTTTATTGAAAATTTCAAATTTATTTCTTCCGATGGTGGCAGAAACATCACAAGTGGTTAATTTTTATGGAAACGTCCAATCCGCTGGTCCCAAATACCATTTTTTATCTCTGTAAACAATTTCAATAAGGTACAAGCTTCGGAGAAGCCCCCTATTATGTTCCCTGGTAAAACTGGCAAACATTTGTGCCGAATTTGCACAGAAACGATTGACATTTTGTCTAAATGTCAAACGGAAACACGTTTTTTATTTATACATTGTCATAACGATGCTTTAAATCTCATTTAAGCATGATGCGTTTTAAAGCGTTTCACCAACCACGCGATATAAGAGAAAAAACGGATGCGGTTGTTTTTTCCGTACGAACAGCGCTACCGCATTTAAATTTATTTTTTTTAAATATTTTTGCAATAAAATCGGCAATGCGGCGACGAATTTCCACATGCGGGCGGGCCTGAGAACCAAGAAATTAACTTTTTATGGCCTATGTTGTAAAAAATTACACACATAAAAAATTACACTAAAGTTGTAAACAAATAATTACACCCAAGTTGTAAAAATATTACATCCAAATTGTAAAAAATTACACAAGTTGCAAAATAAAAATACACCTGAGTTGTAATCATTTAACAAATTAGACCCCAGTTGCAAAAAAAATTAAATCAGAGTTGTCAATAAATTACACTCAAGTTGTAAAAAAATTACACTCAAGTTGTAAACTAATTACATCCAAGTTGTCAAAAACAATTACACCAAAATCAACACATGGATCAGTTGCACATGTAAAAAAATACCATACTGCAAAATAATTTCCATGTTGTGACGAAAAATCAACAAAGTGATGCCAGGAGGAGATAGAAAAAGCAATTTTTAGACACATGAAATATCTGTCAGACTATTATAAGATCAGATAGTGGCATTATACATTGTATGTCAAATCTTATATCTATGGTCATATTTCCTATTTTCCCATATGTCAAATCTACTAAAAAATTAGAGGTACATTTGGGGGGCAATAAGAAACATTTTCAATTTTATAATGAATGACCTTAGATTTGTAATAATAACCATTATATTGATTCAAATTATGTATTCATGTATGTACTTTGAGGAAAACCTCTTGTTGCCATCGGCTGTCCCCAATCCTTTTTTTCTCAAGGGACTATATATTGATGTTACAAAGTAACCTGGCCGGTCTGCTTGAACTTCAAACTATGACCGTGGACGAATCTACTATTTATATGTAACACCAGGTTCTCGTACAAATAACAACAATCGGCTATTTATAGTATTGTTGTTTGCATAGTATAGAATATAAAAGGTATAATAATTGTCAATTGACTCTAATTAAATGGATCAGTGAATTCAGATGTAAACTATTTTACCTGTCCACCCTAAATTAAAAATGATGGTTCCAATTGAACTACGACCGATAGCCACGCTCTGCCAAGTTAGCCTGAATCAACAATACTAATGGATGGGAAAGACATCACAACCCAAAATCAATAAATAATAATATCATTCTACGCCTTCTTGAAGCTGCAGTATTATGTCTACCAATCCTCCCATGATGTTGAAACATTCATAGCGCCACATTTTACCTGTATAAACAATTGCCTTATAAGTGAGGAAGGGACAACTGTAATTGGAATTTCTTTTTTAAATAACAAACCTTGAGTTCCGACTAGTATCAAAGGGATTTCTGCAGCATTGCGGTAGTGGGCCATCTTGGCAAAATAACTGTACACGGTCTGAAAGCTCATCTCATTCTCTAGACTGAACACAAAAATCACAGCATCAACCCAATGTGTAAACTGAAAGTAAATAATAATTTTTATAGATTAATGGTGTTTAACACCACTTTCAACAATATTTCAGTTATATCGTGGCGGGATTTTAATTTTTGCATAATTTGGTCTAATCTTTCTTTAAATGCATTTCTTGCAAGGTTTTAATATTCATGCAATTAATTATATACAATGTGAAAAGTTTCATGCTGTGGCTCAAGCAGAGAAAAAACTTAACATTTTTTGCTCCAGTTGCCCGATGGGTTCCCGAAATTTACAACTTTAGCAACTCAGCATTGCTTGGGTCCAGCAATGGACTTTCCACATTAAATATTCAAATTTCAGTAGCCATCTGGTACTTTCTGAGGCC
The DNA here is from genome assembly GCA_002080005.1 of Gigantidas platifrons. Taxonomy (NCBI): domain Eukaryota; kingdom Metazoa; phylum Mollusca; class Bivalvia; order Mytilida; family Modiolidae; genus Gigantidas; species Gigantidas platifrons. The sequence continues at coordinate 143,011 of MJUT01064298.1, forward strand.
CAGGCTAAATTTAAGTGGTATTGAGCTACTGGGTCCCTGTTCAAGATTTATCCCACAAGTCTATTGTTTGACATTATCTATATACAGTCCTCGAAATCAAAATCTGAATTTATTAGTCCGAATCAAATTCTTGAACTTATTTTTATATGCATAGTAAACTGAAAAATTTATTGATCCGAGCAAAATTATACTGGTCTTGGATTGGAGGACGGTGCTCATCCTGAGGACTGTAAATATCCAGAGAATTAGGTAATATATTTTTATTACCATGTCAGACAGATATCTTGACATTATATTTTTGACCTTATTGCACTAAAGAATACTGTAATTCAGTTAATCTCCAATGTCTAATTGTCCTCCAGTTCCAACATTCATTAACTCTAGTGCTAAAATGTTACCATAGTAATCAATAAATGTTTAACAATACTTAAACAGACATCAAGTTTTTATCAATTAAAGCATTCAGACACAGACACATTTACTACAATTTATCTCTACAAGTATAAATCGTTTTCAACCCATCTTTTTGTCTTTTTTTTTCCTGGGGTATGCTGGCTGCTGACCCTATTTCAACATAGTTTCTAAAAGTCTTTTTGTCTTGACTGATGCTGGCAGCTGACACGACCTCGCCAACACGCAATGGATCATGATAGCACACACTGTCAATTATGTTACAAATAAGAATATATCAATTAAGTCCAAAAAAAAAAGAGATAAAAAAGAAACATCTAAATTTTCAAAACCAACCTGCATCTCTGGTGAGCCACCTTCATCCCTTATCAAGAGGAGATAACTCTGGCCATCGATAATCACTTCCTTTTTGAATCGACCACCTAAAAAATAAAATAAAACAAGTTTAACTATTATATTTGAATCATTAAATCTGCTTAAATTTTGTAATTCACAAACAAAGTACACTTATTATAGAAACATATTACCAGTACTGAGCTATATCATAACAAACTTTCCACTAGTGGTTAAGTGAGTGATTGTAGTTTAACGCCAAGTGGACAATTTTTCATCTATATCATGGAGATTTACATTTTGATAAAATGACGAAGATATCTGCTTTGTACTACACCAACATGCCTTGATGGATTTTTATTGTACCAGCTCACTGAAACATTAGCGTGCAGGCATAGTAGTCATGTCACGCCACTCATATACATTATCCTGATTCCAAGTCTAACAGTATTTGTTCTTACTCCTTAATGCTGCTTCGTGATTACCGGAGAAGCAGCAAATACCAATTTTAGTTGTTCGTTTGACCAGATCTTGGATCTAATCACAATCTACATATAGATCACTCAGGCAAGCACGCCACTAACTAATACATCACTCAGGAGGTTTCAACTAGTAGGACAGAATCACAATTTAAAAAAGGACAAATGCAGATTATCCAATTATGAAGATCTTATCAAGTAAAACAAAAGAAAAGAAGAAATTGTTGGATCACACGTGCTCCTTAAAAATACTGACAGCGAGACCAGGTCTCAATTTTTTTTAACAACCTTATGTCAAAAGCAAGACTTAAATTTATTCTGTGAAAAACTAAAGACTTGAGTCGTCAAATGTTATTTTGGGGGACTTAATAAAATACAAAAGAGAAGAATGGCCAAGGAATTCTAACTCAATAGTTTCAGTAAACTAGTTTTGACTGCTCTACATTATTATTTATATCATGTAACATTTCTAAAGGAAGTTCTATAGTGACCTTCCAGTAAACCAATATATTTTCTGTCATTAGCTTTTAGCTTTAGTATCAGACAAATTAGTGAAGCCATTTGTATCTATTTGTCTGAGACAAACTCCAATATCTTTCTAAGTAGTGTAAGATATGAGCTCTGATAGTCTTATAAGCTTTGTTAATTTCAGAAATGACTTGCCTGGAATATCTCCTGCTGAAACTAAAGTTTAAACTAAAAAAAAAATTGAGAAAGCATCAGAGATGCAACAGCCGAGTTGCAAGTCAAAATCATTTGGTCTTGTGATCATAAATATATATGGTTTAGGGGTGGGGATCTCAACCATTAAAAAGTTCACTTCAGGTAGGGGGTGGGGTATGATCCCCCGGGGCCTGAGCTATAAGGCATTTAATTTGCCTAGTTACCCTGATCATAAATATATATGGTTTAAGAGTGGGGATCTCAACCATTAAAAAGTTCACTTCAGGTAGGGGGTGGGTTATGACCCCCACCCCCTGGGGCCTGAGCTATAATGCATTTAATTTGCCTAGTCACCCTGATCATAAATATATATGGTTTAGGGGTGGGGATCTCAACCATTAAAAAGTTCACTTCAGGTAGGGGGTGGGGTATGATCCCCCGGGGCCTGAGCTATAAGGCATTTAATTTGCCTAGTTACCCTGGTCATAAATATATATGGTTTAAGGGTGGGGATCTCAACCATTAAAAAGTTCACTTCAAGTAGGGGGTGGGGTATGACACCCCCGGGGCCTGAGCTATAAGGCATTTAATTTTCCTAGTCACCCTGATCATAAATATACATGGCTTAGGGGTGGGGATCTCAACCATTAAAAAGTTCACTTCAGGTAGGGGGTGGGGTATGATCCCCCGGGGCCTGAGCTATAAGGCATTTAATTTGCCTAGTTACCCTG
>MJUT01064298.1:147123-224893 GCA_002080005.1 Gigantidas platifrons
CCCCCCGCACTTGCATAATATTTAGTTTTATATATTTATAGAAAGCAGCCTTGCAGTCTTAATGTATAACATACTTACAAGCCACATGCAAAGATTATTCAAATATATCCATGTTTACTAAAGTTATCACATAAACAAGACACAATTCTCAAAATTAGTGATTTTTCAACCAAAAACTAACATTTCCCCCCAAAACACTTCCTTCAAATATTTCCATGTTAGAATCAATCCAAGATAATGATAATTATAAGCTATTTGCAAAATATTATTCAAATCTATCCATGTTTACTAAAGTTATTGTATAAACAAGACACAATTCTCAAAATTGGCAAGTTTTCAACCAAAAACTAAGATTTTCCTCCAAAACCCTTGCTTCAAATATTTCCATATTAAAACCCATCCAAGATAATGATAATTACAAGCCACATGCAAAACATTATTCAAATCTATCCATGTTTACTCAAGTTATCGTGTAAACAAGACTCAATTCTCAAAATTGTTGATTTTTCAACCAAAAATTAAGATTTCCCCCCAAAACCCTTGCTTCAAATATTTCCATGTAAGAACCCATCCAAGATAATGATATTTACAAGCCACACACAAAAAATTATTCAAATTTATCCATGTTTACTAAAGTTATCGTATAAACAAGAAACAATTCTCAAAATTGGTGATTTTTCAACCAAAAACCAAGATTTTCCCCCAAAATCCTTGCTTCAAATATTTCCATGAACCCATCCAAGATAATGATAATTACAAGCCACATGCAAAAAATTATTCAAATCTATCCATGTTTACTCAAGTTATCGCATAAACAAGAAAGTGTGACGGATGGACAGACAGACAGAGAGACGGACAGACGGCCGCTATTACTATATCCCCCGCGATAAAAAACAAGTTTTAAGAATTGAGAGCTTACTTGATTACTTTATTTACTTATGGAAAGAAAATTTAAACAGTGGTGGTCAACAATTTTACCAACATCAATAAAACAAACAATCACCTCTCACCTCAAATCAGTGAATATGAAAAAGAATATGACATATGGTGTTGGAAATCCAGGTCCTAGCTTAGGAAAGGCAAACAAAAGTGACAGGGATGATCCCAACCCTTCCCCTTGTTTTGTTTTCATTATTTTAAAAAGGTACATATATGTTTAAAGACTATAAAGATGTGACCATTTGAATTATAATAATATTCTAATTCAAATGGTCATAACCCACTTGATTTTCAATAATGATTGAATTATAACCCACTTGATTCTCAATAATGATTGAATTATAACCTACTTGGGTCACAGTAACAATAGCCTATGAGACTTTTTGTTGCAATGTTTACTCAAAATCGTTTACTCAAAATCTCATAATGGAAACAAAAAACTACCATTAAATGACGAAAATAGAAAATACCTTAATTTCCCTGCATCAAGCACTATAGAATTTTTACATCACATGACCAATAATGAACTAATACATCCAATCAATATCTCCTTTAAACAAATTACTATAATCAAGGTGTGGTTATATAAACTATAGTATGTTAATGACAAAAATAGTAGGTCGGAAACGTGTAGGTTTGACATTGTTTTATTTAGAATAATTGTTTCATTCTAACTCCTTCTCGTTTCATTGAATGATATCAATTCTTCCCACGATAAGCTGCTGCTACGATGATGTAATTCAATATTTTATACCTATGAATAAAAATTGATCAGAAATTAATTTGCGATCAATTTTTGTTTATAACAGTGATCTAATGTATCGTTGGGAATGTGTCTAACATGAAAACTAATAAATTGTGAGTGTTGTTGTCATGGATATTGAAGTAATTCTACCTTATTTCCACATAATTATATAAAATATTTGTCGAATGAAAGAAGTAAATACAACAGAATTAGATCTATGTCTTCTTTGTGTTTAAGGAGTTATAAGTGAAAAAAGTGCCATCATAAAATCGTGCAATGACGGTCATCTGCATCCAATAGAATGGGAGTCAAATTTTAAAAATCCATATTTTCACACAGCTGAATATAAGATGAATAGGGATTAGGGTTATATGGTGTTTAATGCCACTTTCAGCAATATTTCAGTTATATCGTGGCAGTCAATTTTATTAGTGGAGGAAACCGGAGTACCTTGAGGAAGCCACCGACCTGTCGCAAATCACTGACAAACTTTATCAAATAATGTTGTATCGAGTACACCTTGCCATGAGTGGGATTCAAACTCACAACTTAAGTGGTGATAAGCACTGATTATAAGATGAATACAATTATGATATGCATATACTATATAATCTATGATAACATTGTAAATCACATAATGAGTTAGGCCTTAGTAGAAAGCCTGGGTCAAAACTCAATGGAAAAGCATGGCTCATTATTTCACATATACAGTGGAACCTGTGCAATCCGACATCCTGTGACATCCGACAAAAATTTATGGTCCCAAAGTAATTATGTTAAGTAAAATAAAACCTGAGTATTCCGACATCCTGTACAATCCCGACACATTTCCCTGGTCCCTTGGTGTGTCGGATTTGACAGGTTCCACTGTACTCACAATACTCAAACTAATCCTGTCAGGACTAGAAATGTTCAAGAATAATGACATTTTGCATTGCAACTGCAGTCTTCGCGCTAATAACTTGCACGAAGCTCTGGACAAGTAAAACTGGATTCGGACAAGTAAAAATTATGAAAGAATTTGCTTGAATAAATAGATAATTTTTCTAAATTTGGCTTTCGGGGAAGTAGGTGGAAAAAAAATTAAGGCAAAGACTGTATGTGTCTCCTACAATATGTTTGAACAAAGAGGTGCTGTCACCAAATGTATGATAGGGACTTTTTCCCATGAACCTACCTTCTGGAGATTCTTCTTGCATGTATGAACCAGTCAGATATCTGTGAACCAATGCAGACTTTCCACTGTGAACACTTCCTAAAATTCCCTGAAAAAACAAATCATACACAATCTATATCAAATTAGCTCCTACTCAATAACAAACGTCTCCAAAGTCCACACATTATTTTTTTTGTACATGTGTGGGATGTCCATCAAGGTCGATGTTTGTATGGTTAAGACCCACCTGATGTCCCTTCTGTGGTAAATACATTATACACACTAGACCAATGATGAAGTGTTAGTCTGTGCAGGTTTTTTTTACTGTTTGTTTCAATGTATTTATTGCTGTTGGAGATTCAGTTATCAAGAGGGGATGGTTGGGATTCAATTAACTGGTTTAACCCTGGGCCTGGCTCTTTTTTGTGCCTGTCCCTGAATCTGGAACTGGATTTCCACCGTCTTATTTTGCATTCAGTGAATTACGGTTAGAGGAAATTGTTTTTTTTTATATTGTTGGAATTGTTGACCATCACTGTTTAAGCATTCTTTTCATAAATATTGAAATATAGCAGTTTTGGCCATTTGAAGACATTTCTGTAATCTTAACCAGTAACTGCTGTCTTTAGGACAAGTTTATAGTTTTATTGTGATATAAAAATTTAGTTTAACATTGGTAATTTCTGGTGGGGGACATACATATACACTAACCAAAGATAAGTTCAGTGTAACTTGGTTCAGTGAGATTTTGCTACGTGAAACAGGTGCTTTACCCTAAGTAGGATTTTTAATATGAACTCTAGTCTACATTTATAAACTAATGTGCCTTCAAACAGAAATTAGAATGCATTTCACACAATAAATTGGTATGCAATTCTGCAACAAATATAAATTGAACCTGATGAAGCAGACATAGAAAGAGGAAACTAGTTGATTAAATAAATATACCATATCATGCATTCTTTCTGCATGTATATAATGACCCATTCAATTATAAATCTAGATAAATGTGTACTTTATTTCAAGGAGGTACAACTACATGTAGTAAGGCCAAGGTAAGAAAATAACAGTATTTTCGCTAACATTCTTGAAAAAATAAATTGGGTAAATCGGTGGGTAGACAAACTTTGTATTTTCCTAGGTTATACAGGACAAGGATAGGACTAACAGTACTTGTTCAAAAATGTCAATAAAAACTCAGGTGTCAAGAGCACTAAAAAATCAAGGTCAGTAGTGAAACACAGATATTTTTTTAGTTTTTTTTTTTTTTAACCTTGTTAGTACAAGTTGGCATTTTTATTACATGCTATTATATTTAACCATTAAAAACTGATACATGCAGGGCTTTCAAAAGTTTTTATAATACAATGTAGGTGCCTACAGTAGGTGGCTATTTGTGTGCTTTGCTTATGTAAAAAACGGTCAAAGTAGGAGGCTCAAGACCTTTAATAGCAGGTGGAATATAGCCACCTACCGCCTACTTTTGAAACACCTGTACATGTACGTGTAATTTTTTTCATATTTTATGACAAGCAGTACTTCTCGAAATCAAGTAGATTTAATTTACAGCACATGTAACACCTATTATAAACTTATGAAATTGATTCCTGTTTTTCAAAAAGAGTTGTCTCTCTTCCTTTTTTCATGTAAGTAATTATGCATACAATTATCATTCATTAATAACTACATCAACATTAGTGTTTTTATAAACAAGTCATCATAGACTCTAACGATGCATTTGTATCTCAACCCATCTATGTTTGTTAGGGTTAGGGTTATAGGTTTCAATGCCACTTTCAACTACATATCTCTGCTGTCGGCTTTATTGGTGGAGGAAATTGGAATAACCGGAAAAAAACCACAGATCTACCGCAAGTCTCAGATAAAGTTGTATTCCGTACACAAGCCGAAATCAAATTCAGAACTTTAGTAGTGATAGATACTGATTGTATTCGTAGATCAAAATCTCAAATTTCAATACAATGACATTTCCAGATGCATTTCATATGTTATAGTGTTTCATAGGATAAAATCTGAAAGGGAGACAACTCTTCAAATTTGATGAGACACATGCAGTCTTAACCATCTGACAAAACCGCCAAGACCTAACTGAGACCAGCAAAATGTCAAATATCACGGATCCGGAAGTTCAGCATTCTTTGGGATCTTGGTTGATACCAAGAACCGTAACACTGCCCAGGTGGATGCTGTGTTGGGCTTAAAATTTGCTGAAGAGACGATTCGGTACTAGAAAAATTTACTTCGGTCCAGTAAAACAAATTTTTCCACTGGACCGAATGACCAATGAATCCTCAGACAACTTTGTAAACACTGTTCGTGTAAAATTTAGTTTGAAATGACGGCTCCAGCTGTAATTTATATTTTTCGTTTTTGTTTGCATAAATCTAAGGGAGAGAACTCTTCAAATTTGATGAGACACATGTAAAATGTAGTATGAAATGATAACATCATTGGATGTCCACCAAAACTTTCAATTAATTGAACATATTTCTATATCCAATTTATTATACATACCAGTTTGAGGTCTGGTACAGATCTGCTCAATGTCCATTCCTGACTGTTTACGAAGGAATCTGAAAATAGATAAAATAATTAACATAAATGAAATAAGGGGACTTCTGTGTTGTAAATTATCAGTAGAAATATAGAAAGATTTCCTGTTTTGACTGACCATCTGCCATCTAATTTACTGAAGAAAAAAAAACATATCTATGTCAAATTATGTGGGGGGGCAAACCAATACAATCTGGCAACACATAATATTACAAATAATGGCAGGATTGTTCCTTTAAATTTTCTGGCCTGAAAAATCGGCATATTGATATTGAAATACGTCCATGGATGTCAGTGAACACAAAAACTCTGACTTGTTAGGATAGAATTTAGTGTAAATACACAAGTCCATTTAAAAAAAAATAATTATGCTTTGATTTTCTTTTGGGAGTCCACCGAACAAGTGTGCTATTTACGTTTTTCAACAATAAATGTATACACAGTGAAACCTTTCTAAACTGAACCCTAATGCAGACAGACTTTACAGTCCCATCTACTAAATGTCTATGTAATTTGAACCTGTGTAAATTAAACACCTGTCTAAACTGAACAAATTCTTCAGTCCCAAAGGTGTTCGGCTTAGACAGGTTTCACTATACAATGTATTACTTAATCCACAACAAATTAAATACAGTTAGTCCCTCTCTTATAAGACCACCCCTTCTGTAATGAAAAAGTGGCCTTATAAAAGAGGTGGCCTCTTGAGGGAGACAATTAAGTCGTATTTTACTATATCTGAAATCTAGAAAAAATAAAAGAAGTGGGATTTGATCCTAGTGGCATTATAAGAGAGGTGGACTTTGGTGCTAGTGGCATTATAAGAGAGGTGACCTTTGATACTAGTGGCATTATAAGAGAGGTGACCTTTGATGCTAGTGGCATTATAAGAGAGGTGACCTTTGATGCTAGTGGCATTATAAGAGGTGACCTTTGATACTAGTGGAATTATAAGAGAGATGGACTTTGATGCTAGTGGCATTATAAGAGAGGTGACCTTTGATGCTAGTGGCATTATAAGAGAGGTGGCCTTTGATGCTAGTGGCATTATAAGAGAGGTGACCTTTGATACTAGTGGAACTATAAGAGAGGTGACCTTTAATGCTAGTGGCATTATAAGAGAGATGACCTTTGATGCTAGTGGCATTATAAGAGAGGTGACCTTTGATGCTAGTGGCATTAAAAGAGAGGTGACCTTTGATACTAGTGGCATTATAAGAGAGGTGACCTTTGATACTAGTGGAATTATAAGTGAGGTGACCTTTGATGCTAGTGGCATTATAAGAGAGGTGACCTTTGATGCTAGTGGCATTATAAGAGAGGTGACCTTTGATGCTAGTGGCATTATAAGAGATGGACTTTGATGTTAGTGGCATTATAAGAGAGGTGACCTTTGATGCTAGTGGCATTATAAGAGAGGTGGGTTTTGATGCTAGTGGCATTATAAGAGAGGTGACCTTTGATACTAGTGGAATTATAAGAGAGGTGACCTTTGATGCTAGTGGCATTATAAGAGAGGTGACCTTTGATGCTAGTGGCATTATAATACTGTATATAGTACATTTTTGTATTTCTGTTTAATTAATCTGTCAAATAAACATATTTCAGTTGTTTTGTTTGGTCGATATCAAATTCTAGGTTGATTATTGGAAAATACTAACTCAACTGTTGTGAATTCAATATTTTTTCTCTACTTCTACATCAAAGAGAGGTATACTCCTAATGAAAGCTTAATGAGCATATAAAATACTAATAATATGTTTCCATGAAATAATCAATATCATCTCTTGTTGTAAAAATGATGTAATTAAACAAAGCAAAAATATCTGTAAACATTCAAAATACAATGTAAGACAGAGGCCAAGGTCTATATGTTACAAATGAGAGTCATTAGCCTCCTAATTAATTGTATGTTGTTTATTTACATTGTTTTAATTAACCTTAATCTACCACTTAGCACAAATTTACATTGGTGCTCTCCCCTTTCTCCTCCCAATTTTTTTGACTTTTATTAATCAATAACAAATAATTTTTAATATATCAAAATATTGTTGACAGTGGCATTAAACACTGCAAGAACACCTACCCTAAACCTAACCTATAAAAACTATCACTAACCAGAAATGTATATTGGTGGACCAGATCCCCCACCCCTTTTTAAACTTTTTCAAAAACTATTTTTTAACCATCTTTATTTCAATAGTCATAGGAAATGTGGAAATATCACAATTTAATAATGAAACCCTCATATTAATACACATTAAACTAATAACAAATTGGTCTAGTTATTATATGGTCCAATGTTTGGGGTTTTGCTATGTTTCAGAACAAATACATAAATTGACTATTTATCTATCACTAACTTCATAAAAGAGAAATAAAAAATCTATTTTTAGGAGTCATGAAAATATTTCACATTTTATATAAATATTTACTTATTTGAGTTGACCTGGTTTACATCTCAAATATATACTGTCTTGATACTAATACAAGCTTGTGACACTCAAACACAAAATTTGGGGTTAGGGACTTTCAACAATATTTAGTTATAATGTATATATTGTGGCAGTCAGTTTTATTGGTGGAGGAAACCGGAGTACCATGAGAAAACCACTAACCTGCCGCAAGTCACTGACGACAAAATTAGGTGTTAGGGTTATGGTGTTTAATGCCACTTTCAACAATATTTCAGTAACATCGTAGCAGTCAGTTTTATTGGTAGAGGAAACCAGAGGACCCAAAGACAACAACCGACCTGTTGCATGTCACTGACAAACTTTATCATATAATTAATGTTGATCGAGATTCGAACTCACAACATTAGTGGCGATAGGCACTGATTACATAGGTAGTTGTAAATCCAACTAACATACAAATTACAATCATGGCCACTACGCCCTGAGAGAATTTCACACGGTAATATAACCGACTATTAATGAACCACAGAAATATCAACTTAACCAACATAGTTATTGACCTCTACCGTGTGACAGTTTTCTCATTAGTCTTTACATGTATCTTTATTTACATAGGTCACTGTATTCAACATCTGTCTCACCAATTTAAGCATTTATGAAAAATATGTTTTTGTTTACATAAAATATCCTCAAAGTGATTATCTTATTTTGATTATAGACAATCAAATTCTATGTAAGTTCATAGAAAGGCCACTTGCTAATTAGACCTTGCAACAGATAAAAAGAATTATTATGCATCATAGTCCTGGATACTGCATATTTTAAAACCTATTTGTTTCTCCATTGTGCCACCCATAAATATTAGTTTTTTTGGTACTATCAATAATAAAGTTGGTATATATATATGGAAAGAAAATCATAAGGAATTCTTCATCTTGTAGTCACCACATGATAGCAAAAGTGGTACTTTGTAGTATTATATTAGCAGCAGGCTGACAAAATTTAACCAACAGCAAAGTAGATAAGGCCATGCAAAGTTAATTACTTGGTTCTCAGGCCCTTTTTTGTCAAAATTGATGAGGGAGGGCGGCATTTTTTTTTTATCCTTTTACTGCTGTAAAAAGTTATGAGGGAGGCATTTTTTCTTCTTTTTTTGTGTGAAAAATATGGCAATGTATAAATCTTTTCATTACTTTATTGAAAATTTCAATTTTATTTCTTCCGATGGTGGCAGAAACATCACAAGTGGTTTATTTTTATGGAAACGTCCAATCCGCTGGTCCCAACGTACCATTTTTTATCTCCGTAAACAATTCCAATAAGGTACAAGCTTCGGAGAAGCCCCCTATTATGTTTCCTGGTAAAACTGGCAAACATTTGTGCCGAATTTGCACAGAAACGATTGACATTTTGTCTAAATGTCAAACGAAACACGTTTTTTATTTATACATTGTCATAACGATGCTTTAAATCTCATTTAAGCATGATGCGTTTTAAAGCGTTTCACCGACCACGCGATATAAGAGAAAAACGGATGCGGTTGTTTTTTCCGTATGGACAGCGCTACCGCATTTAAAAAAAATTTTAAACTATTTTTGCAAAAAAATCGGCAATGCAGCGACGAATTTCCACATGCGGGCGGGCATGAGAACCAAGAAATTAACTTTGTATGGCCTAATGGATCTATTTGTTGTATATCTTTATAAAATACCAGGAATTAAAAATATTTTCAAATTTACAATTTACAGGAAACATTTCACAATTCATATTGATCAAGTACCTGTAGGTACCAGGAAGTTTCATGAAGAAAAGTTCAATTTGCTAATCACAATGACAGAAGGTCTACATTTTTTTAAGCTTACTTCTTAACCAGGGTATTTTATTATACTCCTTCCAGAGTCACCATTACTTCTAACCTTCAACACCCTGCCCTCCAGTCTATTACATATTTCCTCATTCCTTATATAAAGGTTTTGTATTTCCAATGATATATTGAGGGTTAGGGGCTGCGGTTATATGGTGGTTAATGCCACTTTCAACAATATTTCAGCAATATCGTGGCAGTCAGTTTTATTGGTGGAGGAAACCAGAGGATCCGGTGAAAACCAGATCTGTCGTCAGTCCCTGACAAACTTTATCACATAATGTTTTATCGAGTACACCTCGCCTGAGTGGGATTAAAACTCACAACATTATTGTTGATATGCACTGATTGCATAGGTTGTTGCAAATCCAACAACCATACGATCACGGCCAAGATGGTCCCAAAAGATATATCGATACATCACTAAAAGAATAATATATTGACAGGTGTTTAACACCAACTTAAGCAGAATTTCAGTTAAATGTATATCGTAGCGGGTATAGTTATAGAAACTAATTACCCAGAGATCCTCGCTACTTGCATAGATGTGTCCTGGACTTGCCATTTTCAATTGGGACTCGCCAAAGATTTAAAATTTTAGATTCATATATTAATGGTGGGCCTCACAAACAAAAATTTTCAGAAATGTTTTTTTGACTCGTCAAATTAAATTGCTACAAGTATCCTTGGTTACCCTACTGTCTATTCTTATTATACTTTATATTTTATACTTACAAGCTCTGCGGGTCAAGACTGAATCAGTTTTAGTTCTACGGTAGGGTAAAGACAATCGTTTTAAAGTGCTAAACATCACAATATTCAGTCAATATCATCACTTATATTCCTATCACTAATTTAACGCTGTTGTATTTTCCATGTTAAATTTATCATATAAAAAAAAAACAACACACCTTTTTCAATAATAATAATATAAAAGTATAGCTATGAAACAGTTTGTAAATCCACACACGTTTCGTTCGGTAAGAATTTATAAATCCTTCTTCCCAACAACTTATGAAAAGTTATTTTTTAGTCCATGGAAAAATTTTGTTCCATAAGAATTTATAAATCCTTCTTCTTGACAACCTATGAAAAATTAATTTTTTAGTCCGTGAAAAAATATGTTTTGTTTATTCTTCATCCTACGATTTCTCTTAAATAACTTGTATATCACATGATAATGATCAGAATTATTGAATTTAGAAGCACATATTATTCCGAACATGAAACCTGTATAACTAACGACTAATTCATTGTCATTCCATTAATAAATCTTCCTTAGAATGGTAAATAGATGTTACAACGTAATTAATCCATCGGGGAAAAAAAAAATTCAATATATATTTTGTATATTATTTTTAACAAACAAAATAAATCGGTAAATCACTTTAAATTATAACAGTCATGAGTTAGTGATTAATATGTCTGAATGAAAATAAATACAAGACTTTCAAATATGCACACAAAAAAAACATTTGAAACCATCAACATCATACATTTTTGCATTTTTCAAATTATTTCAGAAATTTCAAAATTAAATAAAACTTCCTGTTTCCTAGTATTGATCATTGTTAAATATCTGTTGATATTACTCCATGAATAGAAACATTTTTTTCCACTTGTTCAATTCAATTAATTTTCACTTCTCTTTTCCTTAATAAAAATTCAATTACACCAGCTACGAGCTATGTGTAAGTAGGCAATAGACCACTTTTGATTTGATGATATCCGGTACCATATCATGTAAATTTAATCCATACTATCTACTTTGATCACATGATCGACTATTGAGATGTACTATTTCATTCCTTTTCCATTCAATTCATCCATTTCTAGATAGGAATCACACACAGATAACAAACATTTTTCTATCTGCAGTGTCTAACGACTAATAACAGCGTTTTTTCTATTTGCAGCTTTCTAACAACTTGTGTACCTCTGTAGTATTTTATCAAAATTTCATCTCTGATATCAACCGAAACTTCTCTTTTACTTATGTACATGTACCAACCATGAATTGAACTTTCAAATTAAGGGGGAGACAACCCTCTTCATTTCTTAACTTTAGATTTTTGAACAAGTTGTCACTCATAAAATCATCAATCTGACTATTTTCTTCCAAGAAAAAAAAACTTTCCTACAATAATTATCACCTGTATTGTTTTCATTTCCTTATCAACAGAAAAATCTTAATATACAATGTATGATACTATCCCACCTCTTGTAAAAAAAAAAGAGAATATATTATATCTAGTTCTTTTCCAAAAATGTTTTTTTCCCCTCCAAATTATTGCATCTTTACGATTTAACAATTTACTGAATGATAAACAGACATGTATATAATCACTGGTTTTTTTACTTTCTTTATTTGCAGTTCTGACATTACAGAGCTTTAATAAAAACATTATAAAAAGCTGTTATCTTTGTCCAATCATCTTAGATAATCACAGATAAGAAGATATACATTATACAATGAAGGTATAGGATGCACATCAGTAAACCAGCCAATCAGCTTTGACACACCAGTACAATTTAGAAAACCAGTAACTTTGGAATTTTTTCTCCATTGTGTTGAGGGATTTTCCTGGATATTATAAATACTTTTGTAAATTTTTTTATCCTTAAATGATGGCGAGGAGTACTCGATATAACATTATATGATAAAGTTTGTTGGTGACTTACGACAGGTTGGTGGTTTTCTCCGGGTACTTCGGTTTCCTCCACCACCAATAAAATTGACCTCCATAATATAACTGAAATATTGTTGAAAGTGGCATTAAACACCATAACCCCTAATCCCCCTTATCCTTTAAATTATCTCTAGTAGATGTGCATGTACATGTATGTTGTATTATAAAGTACAAACAGGTATATTCATGTTATAATTGCAAAATATTTTTGTTTGGAAATAAAAATTCAGTCCCAAAACTATGCCATCTCTTTGAACTAGATAAATTAATATACAGACAAGCCTGCCCATGTGGTCACCTCTACTAAGCAGACACCTGAATAAGGTCATGTTATTATTATCCTGTCATAGACAAATTTAATGAATTGAACCTCTTTTAAAAGGTCACCTGTCTTAAAAGGCCATCTTTTCTTTGTCCCAAGGGTGACCTCTTAATACAGTTTTGACTGTAAGTATTTCCATGTTAAAATTGCAAAATGATTTTTGCTGGGAAAACAAATCAGTCCTAAAACTATGCCATCTCTCTGAACTAGAGACAAATTAATTGAATCTACATTGTACAAAAATGTAGGTCATTATAGTTCACTGTGACAGTTACTAATGTCTGCTGTCTAGCCTTCCAGAACACCAATTCCATTATAGGCTGGTATCATCATATACAGATAGACTCAATCATCTAATAGTAATGATGATCAACAGAATACAATCATCATAACACCTCATAAAATACAGCAAAAAATAACATCAGAATCAAGTAGGAAAATCTATATGTATTAAATCTCGTTTTTTGTTTCAAAGTTGATCATGAAGGAATCAATAATTTTTAGTCAAACCTGTCTAATGTGACCTTCAAAAAGGGCACAGTCAAATATGGTCACATAAGACAGGTGGTCACTAAAGCAGGTTTGACTGTATTTAGAAATATCCAAGCATTTGGTTTACACTGGTTAATTAAGCTGAACTTTGCTAAAAATGTGAATACACACCCAGGTATAGGTGTCCGGATATTAGTGACAGTGATACATGTATGTGCATTGTAAGCCTGTCATAAGTCAATGACCTTAACCACATTTCCACTCTCTCACCCACTCCAGAGCATATCGAAAATATATATAAAATAATTCCAGTTTTTAAGGTCGAGACAGACTATATCATTAGCATTGCAGTGAGTCCGAAAATATTTGTTGAGACCTTCAAAACTGACATTAATGTTTTTATAGGTAACCCCATAACAAGTCTTACGTCACACTGACCAGTGCGATAATGTTAAGTATCAAGAGTCAGTTCATTGATACTGACAATATAACTCACAGAGATCAAAGTAGTGAGTGAGTGATTGTTGTTTAATGCCAACTCAGCAATTTTTCAGTTATATCCAGTCTTTGAACTTAGCCACAAGCCCGACAGTCCTGGCCAGTAAAATCGGCCGCAGACTTCTAAAATATCACAAGTGAGAAGACCGACAGACTTGTGTGTCAAATCATTGGTTTCCACCGGACCGACTGTCTAAAATACTGGGTTTGTTGTATAATAGAGCTCTTTTGATCTCCAATTTGTCCATAATTTATTTTCATTAAAACCAAAGTGAAACAGCAGATCAGAACTTTTATTGTATTATTTATCGTTGTTCCATGCTATGATGAAGTTCAAGGACATTGACAAAATTAAAGTCGCAATCTCAGAAACGCTTTAAAGAACGTAAAAAATCAATATTTGAAATATATATATATAAGAATCACTCCGGACCGGACACGTAAAAATTATCGGATATCAATTTGGCACCAAATTTAGACTTTGCGCAAAATACGATAGATCACTTGATTTAGGCTTTTGAGAAATATTGATGAAATCTTTGAAATGGACAAATATTACAAGCTTTTTCCTGATTAAGAAAAAAGGTTGAAAAGATCTACTAAAATTTTTATATCTGAAATTCTCTGTGAATTTAAATAAAATACTTTGCCTTATTTACATGTATAAAAAAAATAATTCTACAAAATGTTTACTTTAAAGCAGACTTGTTTTAACCAACAATGTTCAGAAAAATATATATACAGTTAATTTGCGTTACTAAAACGATAAATGGTAAATTGATATCCCTTGGTTGAAAGCAACCACTGCAGGAAAAGCTTGATATTTTTGTGAGAGAATAGACAATTAGTAATAATAAAAATGTGAAATTATTTTTGTTTTTATTCGGGCCAGTAAATTTGCATTCGGACTCCTGAATTCTACAACTTAAGAAGTCCGAATGGCTTGTGGGTCAAAAAGTTTTTGGTGAAGACTGTATATCATGATAAGAGATCAAAGGAAAAAAGACCAAATTACCTATAAGTCATCATATGTGTAAAAATGACAAGAATGCAAAAGATTTGGAAATTCCACACATATTTATTTGGATTGACATGCTCCAGCACAAAAAAAACCCCCAAAAAAACCAAAATGGTTATTTCTGGTTCACGCTCATTAAAACTGAATGATAAGGATGAAGAGTGACTGCACTTAGACAAGCTAATTAGTAGTAAAAAACTATCAACTTTGTACAAACTGGTTTGTCAGAACTTCATAAATTATTCTGTAACTATAAATAATTAGAAGAATAAAGAAATTTCATTACTTTTGCAACAATGCATGAAATTCTACTTCAAAAAGTAAAAGACAGTTACTGGTGGGGCATAAAGATTGTAGCACATAAAAGTTCAAGTTTGTTATTTAATTATCTGTTACAATCTTAAGAAACTTGCACTTTTAATTTAAATTAGTGTTTTATCTTGCAATTGTGTGATTTTGAGTACTATTAATGAGGTCAAATAAACTTCAGTGTTATTTAGTCATGGGCCTCAATATAATAATAGGTTTCTAGAACAGTTTAGCAAAGTACAGAAAATATATAATTCATTTGCACTCAAGGCGAAACAGGCCTGAAAAGCTTGCTTTTCTACCTGTTTCTTAAACTTGTATTAATAAATTTGATTGATTGATTGGTGTTTAATGCCAACTTTATATAAATTTTATATTTGCCATATATTGTACATATAGAAAATGTAGGACATTTAGTGTTTTAGCTGTATAGTTTTTCCAGCATTAGTGATTTACTTGCTATAATATAACACAGGCTTGCTTTTCTAGCTGTTCCGTAAAACTTGTATTAATTAATGTTATATTTTCCATAAATATTGTACATGTAGGAGGTTTAGTGTTTTAGCTCTAGTTTAAGAATTATTGATTTAGGCCATATAATGTAACACACTTCTAGTAAATGTACTATTTTAAGCATACATGAATCAGTCTATTGTATCCTATTTCCTGTTTCAGTTTTCATGCATTTCTAAATTGTTCTGGATGATATGCACCATTACCTCCTATTGTATCAGATCCCAAAGGTTCTCTGAGGTTTTATCTATTATTAATTATAATACCATGCTCCTGAACAACATGATCAATTTTGGTCCTCATTTTCTTTGAAATAAGATTTTATTGTATCTCAAAAAATCAATGGCTGATCATGAAACTTTTGTTCAGCTTAGGGGAGTCTAAGATGATAATAAAAGTGTATAAATAGACATTATACATACATTGTCTGCAAACATAAAAATAAATTGCACAAGCTTTAGAAACAGGGGGAAAAAGCCATACTTGCTAAGCATTTCATCCCTGTTTCAATGCAAGTGTAAATAGATTTTATATTTTCCAACAATGGATATATATTGTGTTAATACTGCAACATCATGCATTCAAAAAAACTGATAAATTTACACACAAAAAGGCTGTCAAACATTAGACATTTTGGTTAAATGTCTACAGCACAGTCTGTGTTTGACCATTGTCCATTACAGTCCTTGAAATGAAAATTTGAATTTACTGTCCGAATCAAATTCTTGAATTAATTTTTATATAGACATAGTTCTAAATAAAAACTGAATATTTACTGGACCAAACAAAGTTTTACCGATTTTGGGTCAGAGGACTGGTGCTCATCGTGACTGCTATTCCGCTTCGCTCTAAATAAGATGCAGGGTACCAGAAGATAATAAGCGTCTAGTAGCTAGTAAACGTGTAAAGCAAAGGTTTATATGTACAACTTTATAAAGCCAGTATTGATTGAAGTATAAAAATATTTTTTGTAGCTGCAAGCTAGTAATTTATATATGACAATACTCAATAAATTTGGATCATTTTACACGAAATATAAATTAATTATCTCCCTTCAAATGCAGTCCCATATCACAAGATATTGATACAAAAGAGTCAAAGTAACCAGAAACAAAACATTTTTCTTAGATAATTAATTAAATCTTAAACTTTGGCATTCAATCTTCAACATGCTCTTTTGAACTTCCGACAGCTGTAAGCTGGTTGCGTCAAATTTGATGGATGTTAGTGATTTTTTGCTTTCTTTCTGAAATAGCTATGCTGATAATTATCTGCATAGAGTCAAACCTGGCTTAAAGGGCACCTTTATACAACAAATCACAGTCTAAATTTATTAAAGAACAGTCTCATTTTTCCCATAAATGAATAGTGCATATAATTATAACTGCTATATAAAGGGCACCTGCTCATAATTCCACATTGTCAGGTTCCCTTGAATGCTCTTTATATACAAGTTTGAATGGATTTTTTTTCTTTTCCCCCTGCCAAAGGCTGTTCCACAGATTCTTTACTTTTGACATGATTTTTCTATACCCATCTTTTAGATTCCCTTTGGTCATATGGACACTCATAAAAACAAAATTTTGAACTCTATTTTAACTGGTTATTTATAATCATAAATGTACATTGGCAAGGAGTTAGAATATTGTCCCAGAAGTTGAGAGAAATGTCTACTACACACAGTTGTTTCTATGAGTTAACACCAGTCCTCACGAGGAGCACAGGTCCTCCGCCCCAAGACCTGTAAAACTTTATTCAGACCAGTCAATTTTTCTGTTTTTATTGAGATATAGGTATAAAAATAAATTCAAGAATTTGATTCACACCAGGAAATTCATTTTCATTTCAAGAACTGTAACACTACAAAAATGCAGGCGATCAGCATATTTGTCTAATACAAATTAAAGCAGGAATTGTTCTTGTCATGATGTACATGTAGACAACAAAATTGGACACTTTCTGTTAAAACAACAATCACTATAATCACTAAAACTTGATGCAAATTCAATATGTAAGGTCAAGGTCAAGTTACACACTTAATAATAAATAATCATGGCTGATCCATCATGTATGATGACCTATAGCGAGAAAATGACACAAATTTGATCTGGAGAAAACAAATAGGATTTGAAAAACATTTTTTGACATGTTTATGTCCCTGACTGTCAACCTTTAAAAACCAATGCATCACCTTTCTCACAATTTTCTTGGCAGACAAGATAATAACTTCTTCAAGTTAATGGAACTATGTGTACATGTATGTTCAAAACAAACCAATTAATTCTAATTATTAAAACTTGATGTAAAAAGCATCCTTAAACAGTACTCAAAATGAAAAGTTGAATTTACTGGTCCGAATCAAATTATTGAATTTATTTTTATATATAGTTCTAAACTGAAATATTTAATGGTCCGTACAAAGTTTTACTGGTCTTGGGCCAGAGGACCGGTGCTCATCTTGAGGACTGCAATAATGTATGCATTAGATGGAGTCAAAATTGTGTTTTTTACCAAAAAAAATGTAAATGTCCTTCCTCTGTTAAGGCGCATTTACATGATCAAATTAATTTTTTTCTTCAAATTCGCTTCAACCTTTTCCTCTGCAGCTGTTTCTGACACAAGCTTGACAGTCTACACACCTATCGAACTCCTCTCTAATATTTGATAGACCCATGAAACATGTTGTGTTTGATGACATGCTTAGACTGTCAAAGTTGTGTTAGAAATACATGTACAACTTTACATGAATACATGTATCAAGTACACCTCCCCATGAACGTGGTTCGAATGCACAACTTTAGTGGTGATAGTAGGGGTGTAACGATATACTTTTCCACAAACGATACGTATTGCGATATTTGATATGTATTACGATACGTATCACCATACGTTTTATATGAATCTGTAACTATTCCTTCACTCGACATGGGCACTGCCATGTTTTTTTTTGTATATGAGGTTGCCTGTGTAATAGCAGAAATTATAAATTTTAAAAGCGTAAATTAATTGATTCACTTTTCTCAAAATATTAATTAAATGATCACCAAAAGAAGAAAACGGAAGTTCAACACTACTTTTTTTCCCCAAAAAATGAGCATCATATCGTTTGTATCGGAAGCGGCCTCCACGTATCGTGAACCGAACCGTTCCCAAAATAATCGTGATTTCGGTACATACGGTGAATCGTTTCCCCCTTACGTGATAGGCATTTATTGCACAGGTAGTTGTAAATCCAACTACCATACGATCACAACCACAACAGCCCCCAGTTCAAGTTGTATGAACTGTGATATGAGGAATTTTTATATTCATCATTGTGAAAGTACTAACTTACAACATCTAATTACTTACCAGAATCTATAATAACTTTCATATAAACTCCACAAATTTTTCCAAACATGGTGAATTTAAATAACATAGATATTCTCCACTAAATGTACACAAATTTATTACGGAACGACGATTCCTAACGAACTTCATTCCAATTTTACATAAATCTCAGAAAAAACAAGATCTGTAACGACCAAAATATTTACATCCATTCTCTGATTTGTGAGCAAGGTTTATCTTCATTACAGATAAATACTGGGTTTTTTTTCATTTAATTTTATAGAATGACAATTTCATCAATATGCGAACCTCGGCAAAAAACGTTATTCCCAAGATTAATCAATCGCCAATGATGAATAGGATACTCATTTCGCCAAGCAGTCAAGTTCGAGTCAATGGTAATTCTATTTTTCTATAACATAATCCGAAAAAGCTCTGTAATGTAACTAAACTAAATTGTTTTCAACGTCTCGTCTCGTCATGTTGTTCCAACAACAGATAAAACTAAGAAATTATCCCTTTTTAATTGAAAAGACGACCTTCAGTTTTTGCTTTTTTTTACCGAAACCATTGTTGTAAAATCAATTGTAAAACTAAAAACGTAGCTCGGCTCTCAAAAATATTGAATACGGATATTCCCGCATCTGTGTGTCAACCTTTAAATTTACAGATCTATATATCATCAACATTATTATCTAAATGATAATTGCTATTTAATAGTTTCTCAAAATCAATTTTTGAGTTGATGATTTAAAAACTCAGACAATGACGACAAACACTATATGATGAAATAACGAAACTAATAACAATAATGATAATCCTCTTAAAAATTATTTCCCTGCAAATCCTACACCGAAATTCCTCATGATTTTTACTCAATTTTTTTAATAGATTTAACGAATTAAATCCACCATCATCTATAGTCTCCGAAAATTTGTTCTGCTGGTCGTAAATCAACGGATCAATTTAAAACTTTTCAATAAAAAATCATGTTTTAATTTCTCTCTTCCTTTGGAATGTTTTATAACCAACCAATCAATCACTGCTAAATATTTTCTTCCTAATATTAGCTCAAAAATTTAGAAGCTGTCACTACATACACATATAGTATTAGCTAAATTTACATATATTGATTCCTATATGCTTTCTTCAATGAAAAACAAAATTGTTAAAAAAAGCATCTGTCACATTTGATAATCTATCATCGTGGTGACTAGCGTAAATATTGCATGTTGAAAGCATAATGCGCCAACTGTTACAATGTACATACATTGTTTATATAAAAATGTGCAAAAATCCAACTTCACAAAAAATTCAAGTCATGCATGTCATTCAATTTATTCTCTGAAAACGTGAAACTGTTCTCCTCGTTTTTTTTTTTGAAAAAATCCGACTTCACAAAAAATGCATGTTGTGCATGTCATTCAATTTATTCTCTGAAAACGTGGAACTATTCTCTGTTACATAATAATAAGGAATTCATTAGAAATCCCATCTGCCTTGGCTTGTGTTGACACTGTTTTACTAGTAAATGTACATGTATTGAAAGAAAACCGTTGGTGAATCCTAGTATTGTATAATAATACAACAGGAAAAATGCAAAACATACAACAAGGTAAATAACCTTCCTACATAATTGTTTTAATCCACAAACAATAATATATCAATACATTAATGAGTTCACTGTATGCCTGACAACAAGCACTTTTTGTCCTAATGTGAAAGAAAGTCGATTCCAAGTCAAAATTGCATTGACAAAGATAATATTTTTCATTTCCTTTCCATTCACTGCATAATAAACTGCTAATCAAATGAATAAATTACTTTTAAATTGTTTTTTTGTAAATGTCAACTAAATTCAGTTAAATCTCCATCCATGTGTATTACATATTACGCATGAAGGGACAAAATTGTATCCCCTATTTGATAATATAGACCAAACGGCCTTCTCCTTACTTGGGAATTCAAAGTCCAGTGTAATTTCATAATAATTTGCATAGCAATTACTACTTCAGCTTGTAGATGAATGCTAAGAATTTATATGTGTACAAAAAAAACCCCCATAATATATCAGTAAATGGCCGACGTTCATTTACAATGAAGATTTTAGTCTAAACAATAAAAGTCAATGTATAATCCTGAAGCACACTTAGCCATTCACAAGGCTTTTCACCTGAGAAATAATACACCTGGGTGTAATTGCTTCCGTCTTAAAATTAATTTCTCTATTTTTTTCTGATCTCTATGGTAACCAATTTCTTCCTTTTGAGATAGAAAATCATATTTCATTTTTTTTAACAACAGAAAAAAAATCAGACATTAAACACATATTACATTTGTATCAGCAAAAAAAAAAAACAACCAAAAAAGATTGTTTCCCATGAAAACAAAAATGATAAAAAAGAAGGTTAATTAGAAGTGATTTCTACACAAAGTTGAGATCAATATAGTGTCACGTAATGATCTCATAAATGAGGATGGCAATGATGGATCCTGTAAATAATTAACACAAAGTTTCTACAAACAAAATGCTCAAAATAACTATAATGAATAAATTTTCTTTCAAATTGATGCCAACTGTATCTTGTAAAACTGGGTTTTAACGAATCGTCACAACGATTTCAGGTCCATATGATGCTAACTGTAAACGAGTGAAAAAAAGGGGGGATGAAACACATGACAAAAATGGGCATTTCCACCCTCATAAATGACCATATTGATCTAATTGTCATTTTCCCCTGTACATTGTATTACTGATGTACATGTATGGTGGTTTACACTAGAATTAACATCAAAGAAAAAAGGGGTGTAAAGAACATCCGCCTCCCCCAATTATACACCAGGCTTCACTTTGTAATAAACAATGCTAAAATATAAAGCTAAATGTAACAAAATATACCAAATAAAATTGTTTGCCTACATCAATAAAATTGACTGCCACCATGAAGTAGCTGAAATATTGTTGAAAGTGTCTTTCAACACTAAACCCCCAAACCCAGATACGAAAATGGGACAACATGTACATGTATTCTTCCAATTTTAAACATCAGAAAGTTATCTCCCTTTCGTAACATAATCATTATTCTATTAGGAATCAAATGAGTCATACAGGTGTGTGGATAATGGATATCAATTTTCTGACACAATTTCTGAATCACATGATTACAGGTATTTTAGAAAAATCATAAAATACCGAAAATAAATTGCATCATAACGATTTTTATCTTAAAAATAGAATTGATGTAACTTGTTGACAAATGTCACATGTACTACAAATAATCAATCCTGTGTTAAAAGTCAATATACTGAATTACATATCTAATAAATAAATAAATAAATAATTAATCAAACACTTTATCAATACTGTCTCATGTCTCATTAACACTTGATAATCAATGTTTGGATCTAGACTAAGGGAGGTAATTAGGTTTGAAACTGGCAATTATTTGTAGTAAAGAATGATTACAATCTGATGATAAATCAAATTGCTACAAATTAATTAACAATGTAGGCACATAACATTGATGAAAAAAATGTTAATTATTTCTCAAATGGGTCTAATAAAAAAAGAACAAAAAGACAAAAAATAAATAATAATAAAAAAAAAGATTCTAAATTGTTCTTTATCCCTTGACAACGACTTTTTAATAGGTTGTAAATTTTGAGTCATTCTAACTTTGTTTTTTTTTATAATTTTGATGTATTTCTATCTTTTAACCTGCATGGCTTCACAAATGACCTTCACTGTGCATTTACATACTATTAAACATATAACTATATTATAGGTGTTAGTGCTATGGTGTTTAATGCCACTTTCAACAATATTTCAGTTATATCACTACCATGATGGCCCCTTTGTACCACATAAAAATGAAGTTATTAACATTCCTGAACATTTAAAAACCCAATATTTTTCAAAAGCTGTTGCTTTCTAGTATAAAAATCTTACTTTCTATCCCAAATTAGGTACCTTCAGGTTTTACCCTTTTAAAACATTTACACAAAATATGTCTAAAATAATATTTATTGTACATAAAGTTTTTGTTGATTCTTAATTTTACATGTATAATTTAGGAGAATTAATTTTTTTTTGTGTATATTTGTACATGTACCTGTACTCTATTTTATATTCACATAGCAAAGATTCACCTAAATTACACTGGCCATCGATCGTGGCAACGATTGTATAAAACATGTACATGTAGTTGGATTTACACCTATTTCGTAGGCCATCAACACCCCTCACTACTACATTTATAAATTACTTGATATTATCTATGCTATAAAGGTTATCAGTGACTAGCAGCAGGTGAGTGCCAGCTTTAAATACCATAAACCCAATCAAAATTATAAACAATAATAATACAAGCTATTTAATATACCTGTAAGTGTAAATTGAATTCTCAAAATTCCTGATTTTTGACATAAAAATATATCATACAACACCCCAAAATAGTAAAAGCTGACTCATCTTTTTGTACAGTCAGAGATTCACATCACAAAGATGATCTTAATTCCTCTATTTTAAAGACAAGAAACTTGTTTGATGTACATGTATATTTATCCAACATATGAAAAGTATACAATGTAAATCAAAGAATTCAAAATTATCAATTATTGCCATTGATCAAACAGAATTGTCACAAACAAATAAAGATCAGTTCAAACAAGAAAATATCAATACACATTAATATATTGTACATATAATACAATGTATATATAGGACATGGGTTTCTTGCCTTCAGTTCTAATAACAATAATAAAGGTGATAATAGCATTACTAGCATTACAGGTACAGTATAAGGGGTTCGTTCTCTATCTTCAGTTTTAATGACTTCTTAATAAAGGTAAAATAGCATCACATGTACAGTGTAAGGGGAACAACTCTTACACAATCTTTGTCCTATGTAAACAATCATTTACTACATGAATTCCTAAACATCTAATGGATGTGAATGACCTCATTGCTATTGATAATTGATATTTTCAGCTTTGCTGATACATCTTTTTGATGTTTAATAATACCAAAGAAAAATTTTCAACAAAATAATAATTTTCTAATCAGCAATTTTATAACTTTTATGCAATTATTTTCAACTTCTACTACTCTGGAAGTAAGCAAGGAGTGTACAATTCGACTGTTCCAATTTCCTGCCAATAACACCTTGGCCTTTTATATTACAACATTGCAAAAAAATAGTCAAGCTGGTTTCCTGTTATATAAAGCAGATCATAAACTGGTACTCCTACTGTTACTATACAGGGGTAATCTTCTAACATCTACTGCCACATCAAATTCATATTCTGATGATAATAACATTATAATGTACACACCAAATGTTGATTTTATATCAGATAAGTAATACTTTACTTGTGCAATGTAAGATCAATCTATAAAATTCCAATGGAATATTATACCCCCCTCCCTTTAATTTTGCAGGATTTATAAAACTACATAAAATGTACATTTGAATAAGACCAAAAAGCATTTTCCCCCTTTTTTACTAATACAATATCAAACACATCTTCAGAAAAGTTAAAATATTTCATTAAGACATACTTATGGAACAAATTGAAATTTCGACTTCTCTTCCATTCTCTAAATGTCAACCAATTCAACCAAAACTAGACCCCTATCCCTCCATTTTGGGAGTGAAAAGGGGTGCGGAAAGTGTACAAAAGTGGCTAATATATGGCCATTTACAGGGCTCACCAAATCAGGTGACTTGGGCGACAAAGTCGCCTTCACGGCTCTGAAGTCACTCCAACTCGGCCTAAAAGCGAAATTTCAGTCGCCCTGTTATTTTGAGACGTCGCCTATAAATTTTCAATAATCATACTTTTTCTTCAATATTCACGTAAAAGAAGCTCCCATGTTCCTGAAATATGACCCATACAGGGCTTGATGTTCAATATTTTATTCCAAACTCGTTAATTGCATCCTTTTTAAGATTGTTGTGAGCACACGTTCGTTTTGTGAAAGGTAGGGGAACATGTGGTAGTGGGGAAAGAAACGTTAAAATCGGGATCGATTTTCGAAAGTCTCCCAGATTTTCCCTCACTTCGCCCTTAAGTCAACTGAGAGAGAAGTCAAGTCGCCCTGTTTTTACTATGTGTGGTGAGCCCTGCATTTAGAATAAAACATTACTAATGATACATGTAAATGCAACATTCAATGAAAAATGAAAAGTGCAAAAATCTGTCTACTGTTAACACATATTACATGAGTCAATACAAGCAAATCTTTCATCACAGACCAAGCGAGAATCATTAATGAAGCCCTACTCATAGACAGTACTACATACATTTGTATATGTATCCAGACAGACAAACAACCACTCATTATATTATCTGATAATTACTGTATACAAATACATGAATGCCATCAAGTGTAAAAGACAGGGAAATAAATAATGTGCATAGCAATAGGTTATAGCTAGCTGTATAGCTAAATAATCTACATAGCAATAGGTTATAGCTAGCTGTATAGCTAAATAATCTGCATAGCAATGTACATAGCTCCGTCTACAATAATATCATCCATGTTTCTACAATAATATCATCCATGTTTGTTCAAATAATATATAAGTATACAATTAAGATTACATTGTCATCTAATACTAATATCGACTGCTTATCACAGACAAAAGTACATGTACAGTGAAACTCGGTTGTGTCAAAGTTCAGGGGACTCGAAGAAAACTTCGACTTATCAGGTGCTTCGACACATCAGTAAGCAGTTTTAACTTCCGGTTTACTCGATGTTTACCTGTGAAGTTGACTTCCGGTTTAACGTGTGCTACTTATTCGTTACGTCTGTGTATGTATGACTTGTTTCAGGTGTAAAAAATTATAATGTAATTAATTTTGTACTGCAGGGATCATTCCCGGTTTAAATATGGATAAAAATAAAAAAGGAATAAACAGGGGTTGAAAATTCCTCAAGTCCGACGCCCGGGACTAGGAAATTGAAACTTCGGGCTTGCCATTTTTCCATGGAAAAGGCCCGTCGGGCATGCCTTTAATAAAATAAAAACTCCACTTTTTTCTAAGCGAATTGTTTTCAATTCAAATCACATGCAAGTTTTTGTCAATCATCTCATTTCACTGTAAATAAGTACTGTAAAAGCTATTTTAAGAACGGTAATACACATCCTGGACAGATCGATATTCCTCATGAATATTAATGAGTTCCGAATCACCTATGTAAAGTCAAGCGTTGGAATAACATTGATCAATCATGTGTTTATGTTGACAAATTTTGAGAAAAATGTCATTGTTTAATTTTAACTTTAGTCAAAAAAGCAGAAAAACGGAAAGCGGACGACGAGCCAACTGATCCTGACACTTCCAGAAATAAAGATCTTAAGTATGATAGGGAGAAACGACAAGAATATTTCAAAACTTGTATCAATGACTAACACTTTATTGTAATTGAACAACGCAACCCGATACATTTTTTGTAGTTGTAAATTACTTTTTTTTTTTGCTGAATATTATATATAAATCCTTGCACTGTATCTTCTTTACTGCAAAATATTCACATGCAAAATAAAATTTCAATTTTATCCTACAAATTGGGACTTGGCAAATCACTGATCGGGCTTGGGTTAAAAAAGTTGAAAAAGCCCTGGGCTTGGGCCTGCCCAAAGAAATTTTCAACCCCTGAATAAATTATTTTCAACATTTTAGTTATCATAATTGTGATTAGTGTTCACCAATACCTCATTGATTAGGCTAATTAATAACCTTTTGATTTTTTTATTACTCCACGCTAGCATTGTGTCAAAAATTGAGTTTCCCAAGCTGTCATGCTCAATGTCATTTTCCTGTGATTATTCTAATTAAAAATTAATGTGCTAAAGCTATGAATTTAGTTAGCGTGATAATTAATTTGCCGGTCAAATTAAAAAATTAAAAGGAATACAAACATTTTGATGATCGGAGACGTTTCCATTTTAAAAATCTTTCTAAAAAATCGTTTCATGTGAGTAAAACACAAACCATTCATTTTTCGAATTTCTAAGTGAATATCGTAAATGTCCTGTAATAAATTAATTCAGTCAAATATTTTTTTCTAAATTTTAGCCGCATCTGTTTTAAACTGTAAAATGATATTCTGACCAAGAAAACGTGTATTTCAATTTTTATTTCGTTTTTATTTTCACTCTTTGCCGTACCTCATTCATGATGGCTATTTTTGCCTTTTTGCGAATCAATGAACCTTGACTAAGCTCTTGACACGCTGTTATCGATCAGCTGTTTAATTAACACACAAATCTGTGTATTTTTATTGTTTACACTGTGTACTGTCAAAAATTGTAACAAAAACACTGGATTTACATCAATGACACAGATTTAAAGAAAAGGAAGTCATAACTTTGCATAACACAAGAAATTCGATTTACGGAAGTGAAGGAAAAGACACGAAGACTCGAGGTTCGACTAAAAAAGAGTAAATTACATAATTTTCCGATTTTGGGGCTATAAAAAATGGTCGACACAACCAATGTATTCGACTCAAGAATGTTCGAATTAACAGTGTTGAAATAATATAGAATAATAGGAAAATAGATCGGGACCGGCCGGCAACTTCGAGACATCCGTAGTATTCGAATAAAGAGTGTTCGACACAAACATGTTCGACTGTATTTGTGTGTTAGGGATATCAATTTTGCCTGTTTCTGCGATTTTTCTATTGGATTCTGGAACTGTATCGACGACAATCCTCGAAATGAAAATTTGAATATACTTGTCCGAATTAAATCCTTGAATTTATTTTTATACAGTTCTTAAAAAAAATTAATAATTTACTGGTCCGAACAAAGTTTTACTGGCCTTGGGGCAGAGGACAGGTGCTCATCGTGAGGACTGCAATGATGTGGTAATTTTTTTTTTATGTTTCAACTGCTATGACTGATTACCACGCAAGGGATATACTGAAGTCATTTACCTCAATTACCTTGTGGAGATAAAGTGTAATAAAAACTTAATTTATCCAATTTAGGACTTGTTTCTGGAATAACCCTCATCAGGTAGGCTTAAAATCAAAAGATTGTAAAGCCAAATAATTCAAGTCTTTGGGAGCAAGAAAATGCCAAGGGCATAATCAGGATAGCCAAATTGTGCTAAGGTCATGAATACCTGAGGGAGAATTATATACTGGTAATTACCTTAGTTTTAAAAATAATTACATTATTTTAGGAACTGCAAATTTCAACTTAGTGGTAAGTCTTCCAGGGAAGACATGTGTCGCCTGCGAACTTTTTCGATATCAAAAATATTCTAAGTTCCGTCAAACAGGAAGTGGACATGCAGCAGATTCTAAATGGTCTTACACGATACAGTTCTCCATACTGATGCTCTGTGCCAAATATCAAGAAGCTGGCCTGTGTGGTTCCTGAGAAAAATGTGACAAAAATTATTTTGTGACGCCGACGACGACGGATAGTGATCCCTATATGTCGCCTCTGCGTAACGCAGGCGGACACAATAATAATATATCCAATAAAACCATGCCAGTGCTGAAACATTGACTACTGGGCGAATGATACCCTAGGGGATTAATAGACCACCAGCAGAGTTATGACCCAGTGAGAGTAAATCCAGGTCAATGCCACCATTTCTATTTTTGGTCTTTTTATGTGATTTCATTGAGATTTCATGAGGCAGTCATTTTTATTGTGGGAAAAAAGAGGGTTTTAACATTATCCACTGTAAACCTGTGTCATATGTTGTCAATTGTAGTAACATGTGAGTGACAAACTATAAAGCTCCTGTTTACAGTTGGTGTTTTTCCTATACATAAATATTTCAAATATCCTTTTAATTTCATTCTTTATTTATTTAAATTACAAGGATTGCCAACAGACCATGTGTACTGGGTACAAGCGGTTTTCCTGTGCCATATTTAATCAATTCTTTTATAGTCCTATACACTACCAGTAGTTTATAACAACAAACTAAGTATTTTAAATAAACATAAGACAACAACAATATATACATGTAGTCTCTGACCATTAAATTGCTTAACTACATGTAGCTACATATACATTATGTACCTATCAGTTTTTCAAAGTGCAGTCTGTGTTAATACCACTAGTCCTAAGTTCTAGTCTAGTAAACACTGGTTCGGGCTAGTAAAAATTGCATTAAATAGAAAAAATTCTCCTAATATGCCATTAGCGCTAATTTGTCGAAATGTTTTGGCAGACTGAAAGTATGGCCATGGATCGAGAAACAGAAAACCAACTATTTTATAAGCATGGCCTGACTGCTTATCAATTTCAAGTGTCGATTAATACTAAATTTAGCCTAACTTCTTTCTCATCAATTTAAGAGTAGATTTGCTAACACATCTTGTAATCAAAGAATACCTATTTTTCAAATTGTGGATTGAGAAACATCTTTTTAAGCATGGCCTAACTCCTTATCAATTTGAGAGTACAAATGTAGATTTGTTAAAACATCTTGTAATCAAAGAAAACCCACTAAGTACTTATGAGGACATTTCACTTCATTTATACATGTATGCTTACTATTGTTACATACTGGTATGTGCTTCATGAAAAAGTTGAACTGCCACAGGCAACAATTTTTACAAGATCTTACCATAAGATTTAGAATTGGGGTTACAAGTTTAACTTTTCATCCTTTTTACAATTGTATATAAAACAAGATCTATTCTGTAACTTTTGAACCAAGGGCAAGGCTTCGTATAAACATAATATATTCCTTTTTTGTGGTTATATTTATTATTTAGAAGCCTAAGGGTAGAGAATGGTTTGATACATAATATAGGGTCACTATTCTACAGTAAACTACATGTTGTATGTCCTAAACTCCTAATGAATATTTTGCATTTCATGTAACAATTTGTACATACACAATGTATCATGTACTATATACAAAATGTACTAGCCAGGGATCACCACACATAGTAAAAACAGGGCGACTTGACTTCTCTCTCTCTTGACTTAAGGGTGAAGTGAGGGAAAATCTGTGAGACTTCCGAAAATCGATCCAAATTTTAACGTTTCTTTCCCCACTACCGCATGTTTCCCTACCTTTCACAAAACGAACGTGCTGCACAATGATCTTAAAATGGATGAAATTAACGAGTTTGGAATAAAATATTGAACATCAAACCCTGTATGGGTCAAATTTCAGGAACATGGGAGCTCCTTTTATGTCAATATTGAAGAAAAAGTATGATTATTGGTGAAAAAAATACGGACTTTGAAAGACTGACAGGGCAACTAAAACTTCGCTTTTTGACAGAAATTAACAGAAAGTCGCCCACTTCGCCTGGTTTGGTGAGCCCTGACTAGCCCCAAAACTTTAACACTGTGGTGATGGGTTGTTGGATATCACAAGAACTAGATCCCTCACGGAAAAAACACAGGCATTTTTTTTATCACCGTATCTTAATCCACACGAATCTGTATGATAGTGTGGATAGTAAAAATATTTTTATTGCAGGGGTTAATTTTTTTTACAAAAGTTCACTGGACCAGGACCAGTGAGCACCAGGAATCTACTGGTCCTCAATATCGAAAAGAAGGAAATAAAATTTGGCTGGACACAAAATTAACTTACTAGTAACTGAGTGATATATATTATTTAAAATGACTATTTTAGGTTGGCAATTTAATACCTGATCAGATGCTGCTGTACACTTAATTTTATAAAACATGCTTTTCATTTTGTCTGGGTTATCAAAGTTACTTTTTGTATATTGGTTGTACCTTTAAATAAAGTACTGTTGTTTTTTGTGTGTGCAAATTCTGGATATATTCTACAGTATCAGTATTTACCCCACATATTTACTTCATAATTCTAATTAGCATGATCGCCGATAATCTCGTTGAGATTAGACTTCCAAATATACAGAGCAGATAATGTCTTCGGAAGTATAATCTCTGGGGATACAGAGCAGAAAATATCTTCGGAAGAATAATCTCTGGAGATTCAGAAAAGACAATGTCTTCGGAAGTCTAATCTCAACGAGATTAGATCGCCGGGATTATCACTGATAATATCAGCCAACCACTTGCCTCAACCCAAGGATTTGTTTCCTTCCACGATGTTTGAAATGTTATCTTCCGTTTCAGCCTATTGTATCTTTATCTTTTGTTAGTTGTGGTGTTTTTTCATTATGTATTTTATTGTTGTCAGTATCACGAGCCGCTCCGTTAACCTAAAAAAAAACCTGGTCAATGGCTCGGGCCATGTTTATGTTTGAACTGCTTCACTAATACGCTTAAGTATTATCGAAAGAATTATCGTTTCCGTAAAGCGCAAAACGGACCGTAAGTTATTCTATTACAACCATTCCATTTAATTATTTCAGATTACGTAATACAACGTTAAGAATATAAGAGGCAATCAATGTTGGATTAAAATTATGCAGTAACATCTGCCACTCGGACTTTTAACCTCCCATTTAATTCAAGTCCGTAATTGCAGTGTTCATTCCAGGCTGCACCCTTGCGCCAAGGGCACTACTTTTTATATGTCAGGACGCATAAAAAACCTGACAAGGGTGCCTGTCGGGCGCGCTGAAAATCCACCGACCGGAATGTTTATAAAACGTAAATAGAGCGTGGCCGGAATTTAATCAGAGCCATTCCCGTTATCTGTTTAAATGTTATTAGTGATAAACATGGCAGAGAAACGAAAGCAAAATCATTGCTTAACTTCTTTTTTAAACGGCACAAAAACGATGGTGAAGCCTGTGTTAATGAAGCTGATAGTGGGACACTCAATAAAAATCCACTGCCGGAGGATTCAAAAGTTGGGAATCGGGAGGAACCAATCCAAACTGAAATGAAAAGTAGAACATTTCAGGACAAATGGACGAGTGACTTTCCGTGGCTTATTTATACTAATAAAAATGTAATGACTGCATAAAAGCGAAAAAGCAGAATGTCCTTAGGTCAAAAAAACAAAATACTGTGTTTCCGGTAACGGGTCCAAAAAAAATAGGGTAGGTAGGTAGGTGTTGTTTTTTTTTTGAATATAGGGTAGTTGATATATTCCTGCTAGATATTGCCACATGTTTAGAACCTTCATGTTCTGTGCATGTTTCAGAGGTGTTATGACTATTAATTGACCAAGAGTCTGAGATGGCCGCATAAAAAGCACAACATTTCGGTTTAAATTCAAAATCTGTTTTACTGTCTTTTAAAGTATGAGTACCAAGTTTAAATATTGCTGTTACCAGCAGTCTGATACATGTTTCTGTACATAGTATTATGTCTTTGATTTTAATAATACTTCAAACCTCAAAAATGGATTTGATGTTGGACCATTTTACTGTTGATATAATATAAATAAACCAAAATATAAAATACTTTAAAAAGTACAGAGCACTTTGTAAATGGCAATTCAACACTTTTCAAAACTCTTGTGACAAAGAAAAACATTGCATCTTGAAACTCAAAACAAAATTGGGCCAACTTATGCTCTGACATTTATATGTACACTTTAATATTAATAATACATGTAGCAAGTACTGATATATATAATCCTTTCGAAAAATATATACTGGGCAGACATTTTTTGGGATATAAAGGTGGACAGACACAGATAAAGACTGGGTGTATAAATACAACGTACATGCATAATATAAGACACATTGAAACAAAATAATTCAACTGTAGAATTTAATATAAAGAATTCAAGAGAAAGAATGTGCATTAGTATCTGGGAAGGGGGCAGTCTTTCTTTTTTCTTTTTTTTTTATATTAAATTAAAATTCCATCTGAAACTAAAATTTTGAATTATTGTAACTTAGGGGAAACCATTTGATTCTGTGGGGATGTCTATGAAGACTTGGTACTATGAATTTTTTTTTTTTTTTAAATTGCAGCTGTGGTTGACCAGTTTCCCTTGTGCTAGCAGAAACATGCCACAACTACAATAATTTTATATTTTTGTAACCTACTTTGGGGTTTTTTCTTAACATATTTTCTTCCACCAGCCATCAAAACTTCAAAAGCATTTACTGCTTTCTTTGTTCCAGTTTCAGCCATTGTATCTAGCATTTGCACAAAAGGCATATGCAGTTACCTCTTTTTCATGAGACGAGAAGCTGATATACTTTGTTCCAAATTTTTTATTTATTTTTTATTTCTGCACCGCTGCTGACACTACTTCGAAGTTTTTACCGCAAAAACTAAATTTGGAGTCCGGTCCGGAAACGGGAATCACTGCGATCCGGATTTGCCGTGATTTTTTTTTTCTTTTTTTTTTTCCCCAAAAAAATATTATGGTCGGTGCCGTAAAAATAGGGTCGGTCGGGTTACCGGAAACACAGAATTTTTTTTTTAGGCCTTACTGAAGGAACAAACAATTTCAGGACAAGTACTGGCATAAGGATTCGATGTTCTTTTGCCAAGTTTGCATCGACGGGAAAAATACCAACATATTTACAAGTGGAAAATCGTCAGAAAAGCCCAAAAAGGATGATTTTACCAAACATGAATCCACTCAGGACCACAGGTACCAGGACATTTTTAAATGCTACGATGATTTTTATTTCTATTTCTCCTTAAATTGTGATTGAAAATGTCTTTAAAAGTTTAGTGATACTGATTTGACGAAAACATATTTTCTGGACTCCCCCTTGCAAGCCCAGTAAATCATATCGACATATGGCCCTTGTGAAAGTTGTGAATAATTATAGGATTAAAATTGTAGAATCCGAATAATGTAAAATATTAACAACACCATAATTCAACAGCGCACCCTGCACACAAGTGAATTTTAAAATATTGTTCAGTCACGATTATCAGAGTTATTTGGATTCTACAATTACATGCAGTTATCCTGTTTATTCATAGATATAATCTGCAAAACAAAAGGCAAAATTATGATGGAACCTAGATTTTCAGAATGTTTGACAAATAATATCTACATGTATTCCTTTAAAAAAAACTCTGTCAGTCACATGTTGTTGAGTCACTCGAGACGATTATAGTATACTTTGAGTTAACTAATAACTGCTGATTTTGTCAAACATATTCTGGTGGCTACAACATTTTCATTGTGGCTAAAGAAAATTTTGAGTTATTAGCCACATTGGCTAAAGGAGATTTTTCCTTACCGCTAACACAGAGATGAGTCATCATTTTCAGTTAGGATTCAAAAAGTTTTCAAATTTTACATTTAGTGTTTTATCTAGGACTGAAAAGGGGCATGGTATTTTTTTTTTCACAAAAAAGGCACTTTGCGCGTAGAATTTACCAAAAAGGGCACATAGTTTCTTTGCAACAACACATTTATGTGAAACAAGGCAATATATTCAGTCAGGATTTTGAGAACATTAGTCACTTTTGCGGATCAGATTTTTTTTTATTTAATCATGAATAAACATAATATTATGAGCTTAATCTCATAATCAGTTACTTTGCCTTATTGGTTAATAATGGAGATTGAAAAGCTATGAAAAACCTCCTAGGATGGGAACATACTCTGCAAATTAGCAACCAACTGATAAAACATAACATTGCCCACGATTTTGATCTAATATCACACAAATTGTAGCCCCCCTCCCCTTTTGACATATTACTGTGGTTTGGTCTAATACAATATACCACACAAATTGTAATAAACCCCTTCCCCACCCTTTTTGAAATGTTACTGTGCTTTAGTCTAATACCACAACAATAGTAATAACTCATATTTGTGTAGTCTTCAGCAGAAAATAATATGTTCTCTGCCAATTTGCCCAATGGTCCAACTTCTATAAATTCTTTGTAGGTAATGAAAATATAGAACAAATGTCAAAAACTGAAGCAAGTTGTAAAATAAATTATTATTTCTCAGACCTCATAATCAAATTGCAACAATTTGAATAAAAATACTGTAGTTATTTTGTTTTAAATTGCAGACACGTGTCTGTTTGTAAATAGTTCTATAAATAGAACGCAATTGATTCCCTGGATGCAGATCGATAACCATCTGGATTGTGAACTCCTGTTGTCGTGCCATTTTTATTTTTTAAGCTTCTTGAAACGAAAGTTTATAACTTTTTGAGAAAATCACTTTCAAAATACTTAATAATGGATATGATAGATTTCAACAATTTCGTAAATGAAACGTGACAAAAATAGTTCGTTATGGCAGACATTGTAACGAATCGTGCAATGAATGACGATTACAAAAATGTCCACTTTAAATATCATATTAAATATGATACATACTGTAGCATTTTGAGTACATGTCTTTGTCATAACTTTAAAAAAACATCATTATCGTTGATTGAATTTTTTGTCAGGATCATTATCATTAACCAGGTGAGATAATTAACAGATTACGCAATCAAAACAAAATTTTATAATCCGTTGATTGGCTTGTAATAAAATTGTCATTGTAGTGACTAATTAGTTTTAATTAGCAAATGAAGTAGAAGAATGAATTTTTACAAACATTTTTCAGGATCAGGATCAGAGTTGTCGCCCTTCGACCAAGCGATCTTACGGATGAAACGAAAAAGGGCACATCGGCAATACATGGTGCCACGTTTTTTTTTTTATCAAAAGGGACATGGCGCTCAAAAAAAGGGCATGGCGCCACGCCATTCTATTTTTCTTTAGATACAACACCAACATTCTTACTGAAATGTCTCCTGGACTCTTCAAATTAAATTGCAACAAGTGCCAGAATAACTTCAAAATACAATCCTCGCAACAACAAAAATATTTGTATTCCATATACTACGCTGATAGGAAATTCAGTTTCTAATAATTATTGGTAATTTTCCCCAAAACAGACAAAAAATCAACAATGTATAGAAGGATACTGTTACCAAAATGCACTCAACTAATAACTATTTTCATTGAAGGTGTACATGTACATCTGTGTTGCAGAGCAATCTCAATGAAAGTGAGACATTTTTGATGATATCCTTGCAAAATTACATGTATGGTGATCCTGGAACAGTACATGTTCAAAATGTTTTAAGATGACATTGTACACATCTGTACATTAGCAGAATTTCAGACC
The DNA here is from genome assembly GCA_002080005.1 of Gigantidas platifrons. Lineage (NCBI taxonomy): Eukaryota > Metazoa > Mollusca > Bivalvia > Mytilida > Modiolidae > Gigantidas > Gigantidas platifrons. Next base: position 182,998 of record MJUT01064298.1, read on the forward strand.
AACCTAAATAGGGGTTATGGTGTTTAACACCACTTTCAACAATATTTCCGTTATATCATAACAGTCAGTTTTATTGGTGGAGGAAACCAGAGTACCCGGAGAAAAACACCAACCTGTGACAAACTTTAACACATTATGTTGGATCGAGTACACCTCGCCATGATCGGTATTGGAACTCACAATCTTAGTGGTAATAGACACTGATTGCAAAAGTAAATCCAACTACCATACAATAACCACTGTGACAGCCCCTCCAACCTAAATAGAGTTATAGACTCTGGTTAGAAAATTAAATCAATGAAAATCAATGAAAAATAGCTCAAACCACCTGCACCCCTTTCAAATGGTCCATTTTTGACCTGTTCTGACTGTACATGTGTTCAGCAACTTTCGGCAATTTCTCTCCAGAAGAAAATAGCTGAAATCATTTAAATAACTGACATAAATCATCCCTGTACAGTCTTCACGCTAACTGCCAGAAGCCCGGGACAAGTAAAACTGGATTCGGACAAGTGAAAATTATGAAAGAATTTGTTTGAATAAATATAATTTTTTTTTTTTTAATTTGGCCTGTAGTAAATTCAATGCACTCACTCCCATTATTTTTCTTATACAATAATATAATTATAATTTACCGACTTCCTCAATAATATGTAATAAAATGAAACCATGCCAATTTTTCTCGCCCAGAATTCACACCTGTTTATGCTTAAAGTATACACACATTTAGAGATCCATACAAAAATTTCACAACTAATACCTGGCATTACCTGGCAATCTATATACAATTGATATCAATAATATTCATATTTTGTGTAATAAACAGATTCTGTGCTGTCTGTTTTGATTGATGGGTACTTGATAAGAGAATTCAAAACAATTCTACAATCTTTCTAGTAGTCAGTTCTTATGTACAAGTACAAATTTAATATTGGTGTACATATACATTTCCAAGATCTTTAAAAAAAAATTCCTTTGCTGGTTCTGGTTGTATATTAGATGCTATGCACACGTACATGTATACTGCCTTTCATGTATTTCTGTTAATGGAACAGCATTGATGGTGTAATGGTTAGCATGCTCACCTCCAGTGTGGTAGATCGTGGGTTCAACCCCCCCTGTCAGGTCAAAGACAAACCAGACTATGAAGTTGATATTTGTTGCTTATCTTACAAATGTACCAGCTCAAGGAACAAATTCTGAAATGTATTTGCATTGCATGAAGCTAAATTTCATTTTCTCATTGGACTCATCCCTCCCCCTGGTTATTTTGATTTTGATTTTATATATATATGAAATAGAATATTTAAAAAGTCACACCGTCAGAACAGTTCCAACATCCAATAAAAAATATTTAGAAAGAAGCAAAATTTATTGATATCCCTAACACACACATACATGTACATGACCACAGGCCTCGACATTTACGTTTGTCCGATTGTCCGGTACCAGTGAAAACTGACGTCGGACAAGTAGATCTTGTACCACGGTTGTCCGACGGGACAAGTGAAAAAATGACTGTCCTACCTTTTGAAGGTTATTTTCTATGATAAAAATGTGTTGCTTTATCATTTTTACAGGCATAAACTTCGTAAATAATTATTTTAATGTGTTTAAAAATATCGGTTTCCATTGAAGTACACTATCGCTAATTATTACGGTGAACCAAGAGACATTCCGAAACAACATTTTGGCGCCATTTTGGAAAGGGGACGCAATGCGGTATTGTGCTATAGGAAATGTTGACCGAACTTTTTGACCGAAGCTACTTTCATCAAAACGAACTTTTAATTAATTTTTTTTTTCATTTCTGCTGAAGATTACACAAATATGAGTTATTACAATTTGTGTGGTATTTGATGACAGCACAGTAAAATTTATTTCAAAAGGAAAATTAGGGGGGGGGGGTATAAAAAATCACTGGGATGCAAGACTCAAATAGTCAAGTTAGACAAAAATAAAAATGTGACATTGAATAGATAAAAACAACCCAGAACAAATCAGTTTAAAAAAAAGACAGCTTTTTAACTATTTACTCAATTTGGGCAGAGTAACTTTCTAGTATTTTATATATATATATGCCTAGGCCCCTGGATTTTAAATTTCAGGGGCCCAGCTGGCTACTAGGTTCATAATTTTAGTTTTCATCACTGCAAAGCATCCTGGATTCAATCCACATTTATACGATTACCGCTTAGATGGGCTTGCTATTCAAGAACCAAACTTAGAAATTGATAATTAAACACTCATACCATGATGGCATCGTTTGATACCAATGACTTTATGACTTATGTCTAAGTGTATGTTAATTTGTTGACTAAAGATGTAATAATCATAATGTCTGTTAGTGTTAGTATTAATAATGACTTTAATAGACAATAACCAAAACATTTTACACAAATTGCTGATAATTATTCTCTAGTTTTTGTAATTTTTATTAATTTTTTCGGACAACTAAAAGATTGAGTCAGACAAGTACTTTTGTTTAGTTAGTTGTCCGAAGGGACAAGTTAAAAAAAAATGTTAATGTAGAGGCCTGTGACCACTCACTTTTCTAACTTTGGTACAGGCACTTCAGTGAAAGTTTAACTGTGTACATCAACATTCAACTGCCTGTCAAATTGATCCTACATCCTTTTTTTTCTCTGCACAGACTTCTTACAATACAACAACTTGTGAACAAGGAGAGAATCATTGATATCCCTAACACACATATACATGTACATGACCACTCCTTTCCTAACTATTTGGTACGTCACTTCAACAGCCTGTCAAGTTGGTCCTAAAATCTTTTTTTTCCTGCACTGACTACAACAAGGAGAGAATCATAAACTACAGTACACCGAGACCTGATAAAATTTAAGCTTGTACAAATCAATATTCATTTTAATGATTGACCGACATTTCTTTTCCATTGTAAATCATACATAAGAATCAAGATCATTACCACAGCTACAAACAATGCCCTATAATGAAGGGATCAATATTTATAGAGATATCTACCAGCAAATTAACATGTAAAAGTAGAACCAGCAAATTGGGAGGGCAACATAAATGATTATGAAGATCATAAGGGCACTTTTTATTAACGAGTGAGTAATTGTTGTTTAATGCCAAATGAGCATTATTTTGAGCTACATGTATATCATGGTAAAAACAAGTTACATTGATGAGATGATGAATGATATCAGTTTTGTATAGTGAATTTTTAAAGTGCTAGCTCACTGAAACAACAGTCTGCAGGTATACATGCATAGACAATTCGTCAACCCCGCCCCTTTGTCACACACAACACTACCCAGAATAATCCTGGCTATGGGCCTCAAAACTGTCTACTGATAGCTATACATGTACATTATAAAATGTAGAGATTGTTCATGTTCTACATACTATAAATATTTACAGTGGAACTTGTGCAATCTGACATCTGAGTTTTCCGACATCCTGTGTCACAGAAATACTTTGGGCTGTGACATCCGACAAAAATTTATGGTCCCAAAGTATTTCTGTAAACTAAATAAAACCCAAATATTCCGACATCCTGTACAATCTGACAAATTTCCCTGGTCCCTTGGTGTGTCTGATTAGACAGGTTCTACTGTACATGTAGAGGTAATGGACACTAGATATAAACACTTATAAGTACATTCATGTCTTGATTGAACATACTGACAGGCACTTACACCATTGCATTACTAGAATACTTGATCTCATCCTAAACCACTTCACACAAGTATGGTAATCTCTTTATAAAATACTATATACTCTTTATAGGGCTAGACATTCTGATTTTTATACTCTTCATAACAAATTATTTTAGGTTGAGGTATGCTACTAGTACTTTATAAGAGTTGAGTAGCCTTTATTTATTGCCAGGGAGAAAACTTAACCTGGGTCCAATGGCCCAAGACCACAAAAATTTGGTCTGTGTCCCTGAAAATTTCATACAGTAACCTGGGGAGACTACTGAAATTTTGAACATTTTTATGTACAAAGTTGATTGCTGGGAACCAAGAATATTGACTGGCCCAATTAAAATTAAAAAAAAATATATTTTAGGGAGCCTATAGCTAGCTGGCAACTACAGCAATAAGGCTTAGTTTTGTCCCCAAGTTATCTTTTTACATTTTTCAACATCAATTAAATGTACATGATCAGGGCTTTCACTACTAAAATATGATATAAACCATATATATCTGCTCAACAGTAAAGGATATATTGTATATGTATATTAAAATTCTGATTATATTTGATGTGCATGTACATGTGTTTATAGCGTCAGTTTTCAATAGTGATCAAATTCAAGACTAGGTCTATATCTATGGTGGTTAATGCCATCTTGAACAATATTTCAGCTCTATCGTGGCTGTCAGTTTTATTGGTGGAAAAAATCACTGACCTATTGCAAGTCACTGACAAACTTTTATATCACATAATGTTGTATCGAGTGCACCTCGCCATAAGTGGGATTCCGAACGCACGTTAGTGGTGATAGACACTGATTGCATAGGTAGTTATAAATTGCTTTCAATAGTGATCAAATTCAAATGAATGTTTTATATACATTTGTAGTATACTGTATATAATTTATTTTAAACATTAAATTCATCAACACCCACATCTGCCAAGTGACTGTTCACTTTTGCTTTTAAAATGAATTTAAACTTTGAAATGAAGACAGTAGCCAGCTGAGGTTTAGTCAAAACAATTCATTGAACTTTGAAGGATACACATTCACACATCTCAACTTTCACAAAGGTATTTTAACTATTTTTTAACAGAAAAACTGAACGAATGTACATGTACAAAATGTATATGACATAAGTCCCTACATGTATTTATATATAAATATATAGATATACTGTATTATTTTTCTCTATAAAAAAATACTTATGTAAATAAGGGTTGTGTATTGAACATTTATTTTATCAGATACAGGTATACAGTATTACAAATAAATTAATGATTAAAATGTCATAAATACACATTGTATACTAAAGTTCAAAAGTTTTTTTCAATACACATTTAATGATCTACTACATGTAATTATTACAAATCATATGTGTATTTTATGTTCTTTAATTTGTAAATGATTATTCTGCTCAGTACTGGGCTCCATGATTGGAAAATATTGTATCTTGTACTAATGATTTTGTTATAAAATTTTTATATATAATATAGGATAAATTGCCCAAATATTTGTGGTCCTTTAATTTGAATTAAATTACTCTAAATTCCTGCAATGAAACTGCACAATTTCTGGAATGTCAAAATTAATGTATAATCAATACCACAATCCATGGTTAATTAAGTACCACAAAAAACAACTTGTATTTTAGTTTTACCCAATCATCTTCCTACTGATGAAGAAACAAAACAGTCGATCAGCAATACTAAAAATCGATACATCTGTCTGGTGTATTCAATTCTCATGTTTTATATTAGTGTTTTATTTTTATTATGGATGGTGAGCTGACCTCAGGATACCCTGCTATTGTTGACCAACCATCCAGAAACCATACAAAACAAACAATGGAGATTACCGATACATTTAGACATGTACATTGTATCTCTTAATGAGGGTACCGTCCGTACATGTAAAAATGAGAATTTAACAGTAATGTTCAGAAATATTTACCGACCAGGACATTGTTGTACATGTATGCCTAATGGCCATTTAATACATTTTTATATACTAAAAATGGACAGAAATGAACTTTTACATGTAGGTTAAACAAACTGGTAAAGAAAACAAACCAGAGGCTACTGGAGTCTGATATTCACAGTAGTTAAAAAAGATTTTAATTTACAACATGTTACATTTTTATTCAAATTCGATTCAAACTATGACACAATTCAATCAATAAATTAAATTATGGAATGTGTATATATATACAGCTTCCTTTGAATGCAAATTTATTTTACCAACGGTATTAAAGTTACAAAATATCTTATTTTGATAGAGAAAAAAGATGTCTAGATCTGTACAATAAAATTTCCCATCCCATAGGCGGATCCAGGGGGCCCGGTTCCCCCATATTTGAGCTTAGTTATAGACTGGTAGAAACATATGTTTTAACAGAAAATTTTCGTCCTTGCCACTTTTTTTCTTACCATGTATTGTAATTTTCACTTTGAATTATGCAGCGGTACCTTTTGAATTTTCTTAAAAACAAATTGTTTTGAAAGCAGATTTTTTTTCTTTAATATGGAAATGTCTGGAGCCTCCTCTGATGGGTACAACTACAAATACCCAAATTATAAAAAGTACAGGTACTGCATTAGTGCATAAAAAATTCTATCCACTGATTGGTAAAGGAGGGTATACATGTATATGGATCTAGATCTATATTTTGTATTGATTGATTGATTGATGTTTAACATCCAGCAAGCAATTTTTCAGCTATATTTTGTAAATGAACATGAGAGATCATCCAACTTGATTGACACTGACACAAATGAAAGTAAACGAACAGTGCCTCCACTGCTATTCTACCGATTACATAGGTTTTTAGGTAATGCTACAATGTAATCTTAGGTGTAAATCTCAGGGGTACATTATATGGGCAGATTATGATTTTTTTCATTAAATTAGACAGAAGTATTAAAATACAGGTAAAATATGAAAATAAAAATAAACAAAATTGGTTTTTACATCAAAATATTTTCTAGATACAGAATTTAGATTTTGAAAATTTGCCTTTTTCTATTGGGCAGATTAATTATTACTATATTCTCTACAGAAACATATGTCTGTGTGATTTCAATCTACTTTCTGTAACCAGTTTATTATATTTTAAAAGTCTAATTATCTAAATTATTAAACATTATTCACAGCACCATCTGTTCAAATTCCTGGAAACTATGTAGTGCCTATTTTAGTCACCATGGTGACATGCAAATCTATTTGGAGCCTCAAAATTGTCAATACAAATATAAGACACTGTCACCATCTGCATTTGTTCGCAACTCCAGCACAGAGATCCCTGTTTTTTTATGAGTCCCAACGTTAACCATCACTGCCAGAATTTGCTTATCCTAAACTTTTTATATAATGTTAGCATGGACTGCAAAAATAGTAGTCAGGGTGGAAGCCATATATTATAGAATGTCGTTATTTCTCTAGCCTCCCAAAAGATTTCTATATTCAACTCCTAATTATATAACAGTGGTAGTAATATTATTACTAAAACACACATTATAGCTTTTTTTTTATAATAAATCATGTAATTTGTTTCTAATATTACACAATTACGAGTTTATTACCTATAACAGATATACATGTATGTTTATTCAATAAATACATCATGCAGAAATATTTACACAGATACATGCAGCACAGGTAAACATAACTTTTAAATCATGGATTCAGGAAATTCAGAAGTGCCCCCTTAGTATATTTCGATCAATATTGAGATACTGTCTACAGATAAAACATATTTAATTTTGGAGCAAAGGTTTTGAGAGATTTATTATTATAAAAATTGATTGATAATCTAAGAAGCTAATAGTTCACTTTAATAAACAATTCCATTCCCAGCATCACTGTGCATGATTAGATCAGCTTCTTCTGTTGTCATTTTCAGTTCTTACATTCAATGAAACAAACTAGTATTTCCAGGGCTCACCAAAACAGATGAAGTGGGTGACCCCACTCCCCTAATTTCAATGAAATCACCATATTATATGCCTGCCAAAAGGAGTCGCCCTGTCAGTCATTGGAAGTCAGTATTTTTCACCAATAATCAATTTTTGTTCATTATGCACATATAAGGAGCTCGCATGATATTCCAGAAATGTTATCTACATATCTGTATACAGGGTTTGATATTCAATATTCTATTCCAATCTTGTTTATTGCCTCTTTTTAATATCGTTGTGCAGCACGTTTTGTGAAAGATAGGGGGTCATGCGTAAACGGGGAAAGAAATGTCAAGATTTTGCAATCTGTTCGGAAGTCTCCCAGATTTTCACTCATTTCACCTTAAGTCAACTGAGAGAGACGTCGTGTCACCATGTATTTGCCAAGTGTGGTGAGCCCTGTTTTCAATACTCATTACTGTATCACCATTTTTATGGATGATGCCAGAGAAAAATGAGACCTGATTGTGAATGAGTACTTTGGGAAATATTTTTGCTATATTTGGGATCTTGGATATGTTGTTTTGTGGATTCACACAGTATCCCTTTTACCCCATTGCAAATTTTTTTTAAAAGAAGCTTTTTCTGCAAGATTTATTATTTGAAAACCTAAAAAAAAATGTTATGTCACAGTCTTTTTTTTTCTTTTTCGTCTTCTACTAGTGGAAAGACTCTTATCTAGGACAATTTGAGTATCTTGAGACACACAATCTTAACATGCCTTTTTAATGCATGCTAATTGTGTTTCATTCAATATTATATTACTATTTTAAGTTCAATATTTGATTCCAACAAATTGATGACCTATTTATTATGATCTCTAATGTCTATTGAAGACAATTAATTTCTTTAGAGGGTAAAGTTCTTTTCTTGCTCTTTTAACTTCTTATCTTAGTAGTAAATTAATTCATTGACCCAGTTAAATGCACAGGGGCCAGATGAGTTTTTTCATGTACTTATATACCTATATACCAACAAGGGTACAAACTCGGCAGTATTCAAAATTTAGGTATGTCTTGTTTAACTGAGTAGAAAAAAATACCAGAAATTTTATACGTATAAAGGTGATATAGACTGAAAGCTGAATATTTTTTCTTTAGAAAAAAAACTTATTTGAACCCTGTACGTCCAAAAATAAAAAAGTTACAGCAGACCAAATCCGTACTTTCTGCTAAAAATGGCTAGGTCGGACAAAGCGGTGGCCAGCTAACTTTCACATGACTGGAATGAAACTGAAACGAGCGTCCTGATTGGTTGAGTTGAAGGTCGTCAAAAATATCGACAAATCAGGTCGCTCGTTTCAGTTTCATTCTTAAATTTTTTTAAATGGCGGTTCAGAATGATAGATATTCCGCATTAGATAAAAGGATAATACTAAGTGATTTGGACATAAATTCTACGGTAAGGTAGGAATTTTTTGTTCAATTTATCGATTGGAAGAGACGTCGCAAGTAAATACACGAATTGCATTGCAGATAAGCCTTCCAGTCATGTGAAAGTTAGCTGGGCACCCTTTTGTCCGACCTGGCCATTTTAGCAGAAAGTACGGACTTGGTCTGCTGTAACTTTTTTATTTTTGGACGTACGGGGTTCAAATAAGTTTTTTTCTAAGGAAAAAATATTCAGCTTTCAGTCTATATCACCTTTATACGTATACAATTCCTGGTATTTTTTTCTACTCAGTTAAACAAGACATACCTAAATTTTGATTACTGCCGAGTTCGTACCCTTGTTGGTATACAAGTACATGAAAAAAACTCATCTGGCCCCTGTGGTTAAATGTATTGTACTGTCCATTTCTACATTGTATGTTATTCATTTTTGTGAATGTGTGTACCAGCCCAGACTACACAAGATGCACCTTAGACGAGGCTTAATAAATTTTGCTATCAATCTAAAGTTTATTATAATATTATGAAGAAACAACTTACATTATAAAATCCTGAAATTTATGCTATTAAAATTTGGGTGACACTTATAAATAAACATGAGGCTGCATACAGTTTTACAGTTTTAAAGCGCAGCTGTAGTCCCGCAGAACTAAATTACAGTCGGTAACGACTCCAGTTCTAAACCGAGAGAAGGAGAAGAGAAGAAGACATAACTGTTGCTCTTATGGTCCTTGCCCATTTTTCTATGGTCCGTAAATATCAGAAAACTGGCAAGGACCATAAGAGCTACGGTTCCGCAACTAACAGACACCACAATAATCATTGTCTACTTAACTACTGTCAAAATGACAAGATTTGTTTACAAATGGATTCTCCAGATCAACCCAATTAAATCTGTTGAAAACACCTTTTATTGGCAGGTAATAAAACTGTCATAAAATGTAATTACTTACCTTCAATACAGACCACATGTTCACGTATCTGCTGCTGAATTAGAGGATCAGGAATAGCATCTATTAAATCATAAATAGCATAAATACTCGGGTGCACCGACTCAAATCGCTGGATTTCCTGTCGGATTGCCAGTGAATTACTCAAATATGGCTGCATCGGTCCCCTTGAATTCATTTTCTATGAAACATAAGTTCATCTTTTCCACAACAGATCCATTATCAATTGATAAATGAAAGGGATTTGGGTGCAAAATCCACAAAAATTAGTCAATAACAATTTTTACCAAAATGGCCTTTTTCGTCGCGCGTGCGCATAGCCGTTTTTTTTAACGCATGCGTTCCTGATTAATGTGTACTTCCGGTGTACTTCCTGTTTATTTACACGAGCCGTGGGAGAAAGTGTCCACAACCAAATCGCTCTAAACATTTCCCGTCCTTTCTAAAAGTATGAAGGCATACAAATAACAGAATATATGTTCTTTCATTTTATAATTTATGTCTCAATGAGCATGAAACTAATAACCACAATATGCAGGCAATGAAAAGAAAGGCAAATAGGACTAGGACTAGGAGGAGTGGCATTTTTTTTTTTTTTTTTTTTTGCACAAGGCCAAGGGCTTGTTTTTATATATAGTATAATTATAGAAATAAGTTTATTAACAATCAATCAATCATCTTTATTCTCATAACCAAATCAGGGCCCCAGGAGCACAATACAATTAACAATTCTGATTGATACACAACAACAATACATCAAACTCACAGGCACTTGTCTAAAAAAAATTACCCCCCTATTCCTTTACATAACACAAGGTTCTTATGTTTACAGAAAAATAATTTCGACCGGCTCATCAATTTCGCGATTTTTTCGATCGGTCTACAACGCTTCGGTTTTGGGACATACATAGCCTTTATCTACAAAAGCATGTATAACACACCTATCTCAGGTGTCTATCAACAACGTCACAGCCCATTTGAAAGACGTCAGACCTATCATCATCTTAATCTCACAACAAAATGGAAATGTATGAATTTTCCCGCTTTTGTTAACATACAGGTTTCTGGTCCTTTTCATTGGATCTCATGAAAAGCCTAGAGAAACTCGAAATATTGGATTTTTGTTGTTTCTATAAATAGAAACTCAAATGAATTTGCAAACCCATGTAACAACCTAACTATACATAATATCAACAATCTTTTTGCACAATTATTTTAAGAATAATCATTTGTTTTTAGAGAATTCATCAAATTTTTTTTACGTTTATTTCATTTATTCATTCAGTGCGATCATGCGACCTACATTTGAAGCTATTTCCATTTCGTTGTGAGATTAAGATGATGATAGGTCTGACGTCTTTCAAATGGGCTGTGACGTTGTTGATAGACAGCTGAGGTAGGTGTGTTATACATGCTTTTGTAGATAAAGGCTATAAGAACCTTGTGTTATGTAAAGGAATAGGGGGGGGTAATTTTTTTTGAGACAAGTGCCTGTGATCAAACTAAATAATTACAAGATGTATACTTTAGGATAGTTTGAAGGGTAATAATGAAACTACACACCGATTTGTGTTTTTAAATTTGTTATGTTATTTTAAATTAAAGTTAAACGAACCTTATGGTGGAATGGTTAGCGTGCTCGACTTGCGATCTTGGGTTCGATTCCCAATTGGGTCAAACCAAAGACTATGAAATTGGTATTTGTAGCTTCTCCGCTAAGCACGTGCAGGACATAATAGTGTCCTGTGAAATTGTGTCATATTTGTAATGAAAAACCTTACACAGACTGAACGAAGTCATCACTGTGCTTTATTCCGTCCTCAGACTTTATCATAGGAGACAATTGTAAGGGCGGACACTATTTAATGTTACACATGCAGCATTAAGGAGAAAAAGCAAACTGTTTGGCTCGGAATCTGGATAATGTGTCCTAGTACCAGTGGGGCTACATGTCTATCTGCAGAATACTGTTTCAGTGAGCTAGCGCTATTAAAATCCAACGAATCATGTTGGTCTAGTACAAAGCGGACCTATTCATCATCTCGTTGAAAATTAACTTGTTCTCACCATGAAAAAGTGCTGAGTTGGCATAAGACAACACTCACTCACTCTTTGAATATGAAAAAACATTGGTTTTATATTAAACTATTTGTGACCTACCTACATGTACATGTACCTAATGTTATCTTGCTCTAACTTCTTATTGCCGGATCAGAATGCGAACAAAGGCACTGGGCCCACAGGTGATGAGTGGAGAGTATTGGAGCATGATTAGCCATGGATTTTTGGGGTACCCAATATTGAGTGGAGAGGGGGGTATTCCTGAAATTTGCAGAGAGATATGTTGTTTAATCGTAAAAATATTGAAATTAGTCACAGGACCTGAATTAGTGTTTTATTGATGTGTATCATTTTTTTTTCAACAATCACCATTTTCTTGTTGAGTACAACAGGGTACCCAATAATCACAGCTTAGGGCAATATAGGTTGACAAATTAAGTTTTTATTGCATTTTCTAGTTGAGTACAAAAAAAATTTTGTTTTATATGCATATTTGTGATTTTATTTTTCATTGTAGAGTGAAAACATGAACGTTGAAGGTGAAATCAAACATCTGATTGCAGCAATTCAAAGATTAGGAAGCAAAAGTAAGGGTGTTATAGTTATAATATTTTTTCACTGTTATAAATGGTATATTCTTTCAATTTACATCTTACTGTGTAATATGTGCCTATTACATTGTACCACTAAGGTTGTGAGTTAGAATCCCGCTCATGACGAGGTGTACTTGATACAACATTATGTGATAAAGTTTGTCAGTGACCTGCGACAGGTCAATGGTTTTCTCTGGTTAATCCAGTTTCCTCCACCAATAAAACTGACTGGCACGATATGTCTGAAATATTGCTGAGAGTGGCATTAAAAACCATAACCATAATCCCCTAGCCATGTATTCTTTCATAAACATCTGTGTTGTAATGGTTAGTTAGCATTCCTGGAGCGGACGATCAAGGTTAGGACCTCAAATTTGTCAAAGCAAAGAATTTGTGAAATAAGTCATTGCTGCTTTTCTGTTAAGCACTCACGACATTTACTACTCCTCTGTCAATCCTCCAAAAATACAAATGTCAAACAATTACATAAGTCAATGGAAATAGAACCTGGCTTTGAACAAGTATATAACCGTGTTGGTGTAATGGTTGGCGTGCTCGCTTAGAGTGCTGTAGATCAGGAGTTCGAGCTCCTGTCAGGTCTAACTAAAGACTATGAAATTAGTATATATTGCGTCTACGCAAAGCAGTCGGCAATGAAAAGTAAGAGCAAAGACTGGTTGACATGGAATAAGGATAATGTGTCTGAGTGGAGTGACATGTATACCCACAGACTGTTGTTTCAGTGAGCAAGCACTATTAAAAATCCACCCAAGTATGTTTGAATAGTACAAAGCGGACCTCATCATCATTTCAATGAATGTAACTTGTTTGTGACATGATATAGCTGAAAATTGCTCATTTGGCATTAAACAACAATCACTTAATCCTGTCACTGGTAATGAGTTCTTGATACACATACAACTTTATAATATAATATAATATCCTTATATGTTACAGTTATTCAGTGACTTGCGACAGGGCAGTGGTTTTCTGTAGGTACTGTAGTTTCCTACTAAAACTGAACGCTATGATAAGAAAAACTAAAATACATGTATTGTTGAAAGTGGTGTTAAACACAGATGACATGATAAAGCACATCTAAGTGAACAATCAGTTAATTTTAAGGAACAATAAAATAAAATCTTTCTTGATGGATTAGTGTTGCAGGTAAAAATAATCTGTGGTGAAAGGGAGGTAATCAAATGTGATCATGTACAAAGCTGTTTTATTTTCATTTTATAGGCTTTTTATCTTATTCGTCTTTGTCTGTCCAGTGCAAACTATTTCAAAAATCTTCTTTGTAACCACTAGGCCAATTTTCTTCTAAAATTGACCGAAATCATTCTTTGGTTGAAATGTTTTCTTTCAAAATTGTCTCCAAAGTCCAAGCCAACAATCCAACACTTATTCTATTTCTATAAATAGATCATAGGGGGTAAAACACACCTTTAGACCCAAAAAAGCCACTTTATTCCACATAAGTAGGTGAAATTTGAACTGTAGTTCCATTTTAATGAAAAAAAGATTTATATTACCATTACTTTTAAATTAATAATAATGCATTTTACAAATTTGTAGACTGATTTGACAAAATTAATTGGAAAATCTTCTCTGAAACCACTGAGCCATTTTGGAATATTCTTTGGTCAATCTCTGCAAAATGTTTGCTGTTTGTGTTGGTTGGGAAATCCATAATGGCTGTCACCACATGACATGCATATAATTTGACCTTATGTGAAAATAAACAAAATAAATTTTGAAGGTAGACTTGATTGAACACAAGCTGTTTATAGATTATCAAATGAGCAATACAGGCTCAAGTGAGCCTCTAGTTTCTTCATTTTATTTTGTTTGTTTGTTAAAAAGTAGTGGTACATTTATATTTACTAGCAACATTTAGTTGTACATTGTATTTTACATTTCAGATTCAGATGATCAAGATGAGGTGACTTTTGGTGTACTTTTCAATGATGATGAATGTGCCAATCTATTTGAAGCCATCGTCGGAACCCTACGATCAGCAAAAAAACGGAAGATTGTAAAATATGACGGGGAACTGCTTCTACAAGGTGTACATGACAATGTAAAGATTACATTATTGAAAACAGAACTTTGATGTCAAGGGAAAATTAGGACTTTGATTAATTAAATGGTGCATATCTGGTGCTTTACTAGACATCAATGATAAATGAGGCCAAAAAAAAAAGATATTCTTTTCAGTGCAATTACATTCTGCCAATATATTTTTATGTACATCTAACTTACATTCTACCGATTTTATGTACATGTAAATTGTAATGTTGTAATTTGGATACCTTTTTCTTTTGTGAAATGATTTTGCATCATGCATTTAAGCTTATTTAAAAAATGACACATAATTCTCTGCATAAAACATAATAGCTCAGGTCCTAGAGTACAGGCTCATAGTAAAACCCCATCAAATTAGAACATAACATCAATTTATTTATATATACAATGTTCTGATTCTACAATTTTAGATTATATAAGTACAAAACAAATTTCCAATCAGAACGTAATATCAATTAAATACAATGTTCTGATTGGACGATTTTAGAATATAAGTATAAAAAAACATCCAATCAGAACGTAATATCAATCAAAAACAATGATCTGATGGGACGATTTTAGAATATAAGTATAAAAAAAACATCCAATCAGAACGTAATATCAATTAAATACAGTGTTCTGATTGGACGATTTTAGAATATAAGTATAAAAAAAATCATCCAATC
Source organism: Gigantidas platifrons (assembly GCA_002080005.1). Lineage (NCBI taxonomy): Eukaryota > Metazoa > Mollusca > Bivalvia > Mytilida > Modiolidae > Gigantidas > Gigantidas platifrons. The sequence continues at coordinate 198,387 of MJUT01064298.1, forward strand.
AGAACGTAATATCAATCAAAAACAATGTTCTGATGGGATGATTTTACGATATCGTACTCGAACGATTTATGACGGTGAGTTCAGATATCTAAACTGGCAAATTATACAAACCTTCTAAACCTTTTAAATAGTACTTCAGCTACAACGAGAAGAGTCAATTTTTGTTTGTTTGGCCTAAAATTTAAGCTTGCAATGTGATTTTTTTTTCGTTTTAGCCTCAAATTTAATCTTGGAATGTGATTTGTATAACAGTATTTAGACCTATATATATATAAGTGCAATCTTTGTTCTTCAAAATTGTGATGAAATTATTTGTTGTGAATTTTTTATGATATTAAATTTCATTTCATGATTGCGTGAAAAAATTCTACAATGAAAAAAAAATGTATATGCAATTTAAAGTTGCTTGGTTTATGTTTTATATGAAAGTTTTAATACAGTTTTAGATCTATTTTAAATACCAAATAGGTATAAAAAGTGGTTGGTTATGTTTCATGAAATTACACATCTCAAAAACCATTTACTGTATTAAGAAATGTTCTTCTAAAGCAATCTTTTTTTCCAAAAAAGAATGGATACATTCAGGGCCGTCTTAACAGTATTATAGGCCCCTGGGCAATGCAGTACACTGGGGACCATACCTACATAACCACTCGCATGAATAAAACTGTATATGGTCGATAAAATTACATATTTATTTATTGTTTTGGTACTTCCAACAAAATCAGTGTTTAAACATTAAAAAACATGCTGTGTACAACATACATAGATTAGCATGGGGCCTGTATGCTCGTAGGTCCTCACGCAACTGCCCATCATGCCCATGCGTTAAGACGGCACTGAATACATTTGATTATTTTGTACATAGGCTAAAATACTGTATCATTGGTAACTAATGCCTTTTGCTAAAAATTTAACACTAAATGAAATTCTATATTTATACTAGCAAGCACCAATAACAGTGATCTAGAAATCCAGTATTGAGAGTTTAACCAATATTTTTACAGACCATTTAGATTGCATTAATTTCTAACAGTCTATCTAATAATTATCTATGTCAGCCATTTTTAGAGTTAACCAATAAAAAGCTAGGAATATATTATGGAGTGTTTACATGAAAAACAAAAATGCTAAATATTGTTTTCGAAACTCAAAACTTTAAATAAATAAATCAATAAATGTGAAGTATGGCAGCAAATCAAAAGTCCATGCTTTCTTTACTTTCTACTCAAATGTTAGCTGAGGTTTTTGACTGCAATACTCTGTCGAGTTTGAGATTATTTGAAGAAATTGGTTGCCGGACAAATATAGAATGAAAATTTACTTGTTCAGAACTTGTCCAGGACAAGTATAAGAGGGCTTTCCTTTCACAGATAGTTATAATATAATTTTCTGTTTAAGATATTGTTGTTTCCAGTTGAGTGATATATAACTGAAATATTGTTGAAAGTGGCATCAAACACCATAAGCATAAAACCCTATTGAGTGTGGCCTGATATTTTAAATGAGGTAGAAACTTAAACCAATATAATTGTTTCTACAATTTAGTGGAATAACTGTGATAAATTTTGGTGCAAGATAAGTATTTTATTAAAGGCTTATACATTTTTTGTATATTAGTGCATTCACGTGTTTCACTGTATAATGCGATTTTTATTAAGTAATTTAAATGATGAAAAAAACATATTTTCACATTTATATTTTGTTATTAAATCAATTTTATTTTTATTAGCATTAAAGTTATATATCTTTTTGAAACATGTTTTTTGATTGTCATTTCTGTATCAGTGGTGTAATGTAATGGTTAGCGTGCTAGCCTCGAGTGTGGTAGATCTTGGGTTCGAGTCCTGGTCGGGTCAAACCAAAGACTGAAAATTGTATTTGCTGCTTCTCCGCTAAGCATACATCTTTAAGGAGAAAGAGCAAAGACTGGTTGGCTCAGAATCAGAATAATGTGTCCAAGTGGAGCGACATGTCAGTCTACCCACGAACTATTGTTTCAGTGAACTCAGGGTATTGGTCTAGTACAAAGCGGACCTCGTCATCACCTCATTGAAAATTAACTTGCTCTCGCCATGATATAGCTGAAAAATTACTGAATTGGCATTAAACAACAATCACTCCCTTGTGTAATTATTAGCATGGTTTCGGTGGGAATGATCCCCAGGTTTTGTTAAAGCAAAGACTATAAAATTGAGGATTGCTGCTTCTATAATTAGTACACAGCAATAAGAAGTAAGCTCAGAGTCTGGATAACATGTCAGAATGGAGTGACATGTCTTACCCGTCCGTACCTGTGAACTGTTATTTCAATCAGCCTTGCACTGCTAAATCCAGTTGTATTGGTCTAGTACAAAACAGACATCATCATCATCTTATCAAAAATTTACATGGATACCCCATTATAAATCTGGAAACATTGTAGCTCTCTTGGTGTAAAACGGTTAACTTCTCAGTTATATATATCTTTATTTCTGGTAACCTTTGTTAACACAATGGTATACAGATAACAAAATACATGCATAATACACAATAAGATATAATAAGAAAACAGTTTATACAATATTTACAAAATGAGAGAGTTACATTTTTCAGCCAGGAGGGCAGACATTTTCATTGATATATCTTATAAAGGTGCAAAGTTTTTTTTATTTTTTATTTTTTTGTCAGATTTATTAAAGTACCAAATTTCAGAATATTACAGTTTTTAAAGTATTTTTTATCTAAACAAGTTTTCTTTTTTCACTGAAATAATTACATTTTATATAATAAATAATGGAACTCATCTCCAAGATCTGCTGTGTTACATAAATTACAAATTCTTAGTTCCCTAGGTATGTTTTTCCATCATCCTGTAGCCTAAAGCGACATAGTAAATATATCCCTATCGTGGAGGATATCATTCTAGCAATCATTATAAAATGAAAGTTAAGGCAGTGATGGTCAACAATATCAACAAAGCCAACAATCGCCTCTTATCTGAAATCATTAAGCACAAATAAGACCATGACATATGCCGATGGAAATCTTGGGATAAGCACAAGAATGTGGAAGGGTTTAACTGATCAATAGGATCACAACCCTTCCCTCTTATAAATTGGAGGGGCCCGGGTGGCTCAATAGGTTAGGTCGTTAGATCTAACAACTCATACAAGCCTATCATCAATAGGGTTCGTGCACAGCTTTGTAAATTACTAAAAAGGTGAACTCGACTCGCAGCCGCAAGTGTTAAAGTTTAACAGTTGCTTTCTCAGGGTCGGTGGTTCTCTCCGGGTACTCCAGCTTCCTCCACCACTAAAATTGGTCACCATGATATAGCTGAAATATTGTTGAAAGTGATGTTAAACACCAAAATTCAAATTCAAATTCTTATTAATTGGATCTCCAACGACAATACAGATATTAACAAACAAATGTTGATATAAACATGGACAGTACAATAGCACGGTCACTGAATGTAGATGACAATTTGAGTGATGTTATAGAAGCTACTAAATACCCGCCTAGTTAAGGAACAAACAGAAGCAGTGGTTTTTATATGAATTGACCAACCAGTGATGAACGGAGAGTATGTATCTGTTTGTAAGTTTGCAAACTTGCATGACAATCTAAACAGTTGACATACCACTTTCATTACTGCTCCTTATTCTGGTTGACATCACAGATTTGTTTATTGCTCATTTTCTTAAAAACCATGGTAGTTTTTAGACCCCTAGACCAAAGTCTAGGTGAGGTATTGTCACCACTTTTCTCCATCATCTTAGGCAGTGTCACTGTCTGCATTCGCTAGCTTTTCACATTGCTGACTTTTCCTAGCAAGTAAATCAACCATTGTTACCAAATTTGATAGGAATTGACTTGGTCCTTTACGTCCTTTATGTAATTTTACTTTATTCAGAACATCAGGTTGACCTCTAGGCCATTTATGCTTTCTTTTCGGCTGAAATTGAAAAATCTTCTAGGAAAAAGGATGCATGAATAACGGAGTTGTTACCTGGTAGGTATGTTTCTTATATGACCGTCTAAGATGAAAGCTTCTATCTTGTATGTCAAAAATCCAAGATGACCACCACCGCAGGATGAACTTTTAACATAAAACCCAAAAAGAAAAATAATTTAAAAAAATATTCATTTATGAAACCACCAACCCATTTGAAAGCAAACCTTGCTAGAATGTTCCATTGGTGGCCCTTTACAGATATTCTGTTTTCATCCAATATGACTGCCATAGCAGGGCATAGCTTTAAACACCAGACCATATGGGAAGATGAAAACTTTAAATTTTAAAGCATCGAAATGCTACATGCATGATCATTGAATGGCCCCTATATATTTTCAGTTTTTGTGTGAAATGGAAACTCAAGATGACTGCCGTCGCAAGACACACTGAACGTATTACCTATAGGAAATGTTTTCCAAATTATCTGAAATCCACTAATACATTTGACAGCAATATTGGCTGAAATGTTCCCAAGTATGCTACTCTACTATGGCTAAATGTCTGGGTTTTTTTTGGTGCCAATTGGAAATTCAGATGGCCACCAAATAATTTTCTCAGACACTATGAACTTGATTGAATCCAAAATATGCCTGCATAACAATTGGATGGTCCACTTCTTTGTGTCAGTCAAAAGTAGAAGGTGGTATCCAATGCAGGACAAAGTTAACATTGGACACAATGAGGAAATATTTTAAGATTATTCTTATCTGAAGTCTCTTGAATCATTCGACAGTAAACTTTGCTGGAATGTTCCTTAGATTGTCACTTACAAAGTTGTCATTCATTAGTAGCTAACCACAGCCAAATGATCATGTTCCACCATGACCTTTGTCTCAAATCAACCCATGCTGACATTGATGACCTATTCCGTATTATTTGCATTTTCCTTCCATTGTGACATTTCAAATCGATAAATTCGAACGAAATCTTAGCGTTGAACTAGAATGACTTATCTTGCGTCAACATAGCGAACAGAAGTAGAGATAAGGCATGAATAAGTATAGTGAAATATCTCAGAGACAATGGCGACTCTTGTGTATATTTGTTTTTCAATTTGTCTGGTGTTAGGAATTAAATATGCAGAAGCAGCAACATGTTCAGTCACTGCGGCTTGTGAGTATGGAAACTTAAAAAAGGGACCGGGGAAAGAGGGGGAGAATGTGGGTGTGTGTTAAATAATCCGGAAATGTTGTCTAGTTATATCTGACAGATAATTATGTTAGAACAACCACTGTCGTTAATATTTGTGAGGTGTGTTTATAGTGAGGGCGGTTAAGAACGAAACTTTACGCCAAAAAAGATTATTTCAATTTTCCCATTGTGAACTTTCCATTTATATGTAGCAACATCCCAGCAGCAACTGCATATGGAGTATATATCTCTCAGTTCATACGATATTCCAGAGCTTGTGGTTCCTATCAGGATTTCCATGATAGAGGGTTGCTGCTAACAAGGATGCTAGTGAACCAATGGTGCCTATTGGTTAAGTCATCACTTCGACAGTTTTAGGGGTCCTTGTGGCTCAATGAGTTAGGTAGTTGGATTACCTAACAACTCATACAAGCCTATCACCAATACGGCGTGGGTTCGTGCCCGGCTTTGTAAATTACAGAAAGGGTGCACTCGACTCGCAGCCACAAATGATAAAGTCTACCAGTTATTTGCCCATGGTCGGTGGTTCTCTCCAGCTTCTTCCACCACTAAAACTGGTCGTCATGATATAGCTGAAATATTGCTGAAAGTGGCGTTAAACATAATAAATGAAATCAATCAAAATCAAATCGAAAGTTTTACGGTCACCACCATTACCGTTGTGGAATATCTGTGTCACAAATGACCACGGATATGTTCCATTTGTCGTATACACACTTCCAGGTCTTTTCCACATTCATGACTTATCACCGGGTTCATAACTAGATTAACACGACGGGCGCCACTAGTGGAGCAGGAACTGCCTACCTTTCCAGAGCACCCAAGTTCACCCGGGTTTTTAGTTCGTGTTACTGGATGTTTAGTTTTATCCGCATGTTTTGTAGATCGTTGTTTGTCCATTTTTCTTTTGGTCACTGTGTTGTCTGTCCTTCTTCGATTCACGGATTCTGATTATCCATTTGGTATCTTCAAACTCTTCTTATATTTGATAAATATAAATAACTGTTGTTTGTTGTTATTTTTCATTACACATCTGTCCAATTTGTCATTCCATGTTCATTCTTCGAGCTTGTCTGCATTTCGGAGGAAGATGCATTGTTTTCATCATGTCCGTCCGTCCGTTACAATAGTTTGTACCTGTAAATTATCCTTCATTTTAAACAGGAATTCTTCTAAACTTTGCAGGCTTGTTTATTTCCATATGAAGATTCGCATATCGGTAAAACAATTTGATCAGATCATTTTTGAAGGAGTCAACGCCCATTTGAATCGTTTGTCTGCGCAACCCCTCGTACATTTTGATTAGGAATTACAAGTTATCTTTCCCAAGAGATAAGAGAATATGAAAGGATAAGACACACATGCACTTGTTTCATTAAAATATTACACGCCCCCTCCTCTTCCTTAAGTAAGGAAGAGGAGGGGGCATATATTTTTAATGAAACAAGTGCCTGTGATAAGACATCATAGAAAAAAAGGTGTACAAGCATGCTAATATAACATACGATTCGTGGTCGTGATCGTATGATAGTTCGATTTACAACTACCTATTCAATCAGTACCTATGACCACTAAAGTTGAGGGTTCGAACCCCCTTTATGGCGAGGTGTACTCGATACAACATTATGTGATAAAGTTTGATATTAATTTGCGACAGGTCGTTGGTCTTCTCCGGGGACTCCGGTTTTCTCCACCAATAAAACCGACTGCCACGATAAACTGAAATATTTTTAATAGTGACGTTAAACATCATAACCAACCAATCACGACCGCACAATTTTCGAATTCCCTTAGAAGACTTTCATTGGAAGGCTTTCATTTCTCTTTCAGCGTTTGAAACAGATTTTTGCACGATGAAACAAGAAATAGAGGCTGTCAAACAGTTCGACTCCAGAATATCCAACACAGAGCACGAACTTTTAACATTGAAACACACAGTACAATCTGAAACAGCTGAACTGAAGGAGAACCATAATATACTACAGAATCTACAAAAGAATATTTCTGATGCTGTAAGTATATCATATACACGAAAAGTAGCTATATGTGAGTGTATCCGACGAAGAAATATATTGAAAGGTCAAAAGCTTCGACGACGAGAACAACGACGACGAACACAGAGTGATGATAAAACTCAACTCAAAACCAAGAGACACATGCACATGATATTAAACACAGAAACCTTCAATGAGGATGTTTAAGGGAGAGTGAATGAGTCATTGTTAACACCAATGGAGCATTTTTTCAGCAAATATGGCAACAAGTTTTCGTTTCGATGAGATGACGATGGTGGCTTTATCATATACCAACAACGTTAGGGTTTCTTTTCATATTGTTAGCTTACTGAAACAGTAGCCCGCAAGTAAACATACCAATACACTCATACATGACATCATGGCCCCAATCCAACGATATATATGCATAGTCTTACTCTTAAATACCTCATGCGTAGCGGAGAATCATCAAATATAAATATTGTTGTCATTGGTTTCACATGAATGGAATGGACGTTTCTTTCAATGAATAGACATGGACTAACAACACAAGTAAAGGTTAAACAGACAAGATGTTTCTTTGAATAAAATAGTAGTTATTTTAATTTAAAAAATCATAAGCCACAATTATTTATTCAAATTTCAGATGTCAGGAGGACATGGGGACATGAGTAACAAGATAGATAAACTTTTAGCGTTGTTTAAAGATGTGCAAGACAGACTGGATCATTTAGAAGGTAAACAATTTTAAGCAGTCTGACTTGGTATCATTCTCATTAAGTCAAATGTTTTGGCTTGTGTACACAAACCAGCACTATATTTTCCTTTGAGCAAAACAGTTGCACGTCATTGGATAATCATCACCGGTAGCCCACGACTGATTACACTCAGATGACCACGGATATGTTACACTTATTGTAAAAACGTCCTTGTCCTGTCCTCATTCACGACTTATTACCGGGTTTGTAACTAGATTAACACGATGGGTGTCAATAGTAGAGCAGGAACTGCCTACTCTTCCGGAGCACCTGAGTTCATCCCCGGTATTTAGTTGGGTTCGTGTTACTCAATCTTTAATTTTATGTATGTTTTGTAGATCGTTGTTTGTCCTGTTGTACTTTTTCTTTTGGCCATTGTGTTGTCTGTTCTTCTTCGATACACGGATTCTGATTGCCCCTTTGGTATCTTCAAACTCTTCTTAGAGTATTGGAGTGTGATCAGTCTTGGGCTACCGACGATGTTGGTCAAGTTGAATAGAAGTTTTCGCATGTTATAAAGTCTCACTTGTGTATCATTCTCATCATGTCAAAGCTTTTGGATTGTGTACAACTTACTAAGTATGTTTTCCTTTGAGCAAAATAGTGTAACGTCACTAGTTATGCTGGATAAAATCTTAGCTTAAAATTGACCACAAAGTGTGCTTATAGTTGTCTGCATGTTGTTATGGTGACTTTCCTGATATTTCACTATACGTATACATTTTTTGATTGGCTCTTCTCACATGGAGAAGCATCGAATCAAAATGCGTTGCTTACTAGTACAAGTAACTGAAATCAAGTTTGGTTGTATTAAAGAAACATACTCTGAATATATGTCTTTGGCCATCTGAAACAGTGGATAGTATACAGACATGTATTGGCATATCCGTTTCAAAATGTTCTTTTTATTCAGGACGTTAGCCATGAGTAAAACGGGAGAAAATTATTGTCACTGCAATTTTGTAGAAGTTCATCTCCTTCTTCTTCTTCCAAATACAGGACTGGACTCTAAGGACAGAGTGGGTAACGCCCCGGAACTATGCGCTATGTACATGGACATGGACAATTTCGTTTAATTTTTTAAAATATTTTTTGCCTTTAATTGATAAATGTCTTTTTTTCTTGCAGATTCAGATTCCACTTCAAAACTGTTATGTTGTATTGTCATATAAATATGATATTTTACTAACGTACTTTAATTTCTTCGTTTACAGTAAAGTGTCAAGTTTGTTCTAACTCTAGTGGAGTGGTTCACCCTTGCCAAGAAAGTCCATGCAAAAATGGAGGTAAGTTGATTAAACGATTAATAGTGATACATTTCTTTTTTTTTCAACAGCTGGTGAGTTTCGTTTCTTTTATAAGCGCAGGATATTAAAATTATGTTGATAATGTGATTAAAAGATGTCACCTGAATGGTGAAAAGGGACATAGCCAAAATGAATTATGATTAACAAAAAAGGAACACAATGGAACTGAATGAAGGTGGGAACACCATTTACCGTCAAGAATCAAACGCCTTTTTTTCACTACAGTTAGAGTAACATGGACTTAAAGTTTGTCATGATTCGTCACATCCGGTTTAATTTTCTATCTACGGTTATCATCATATTGAAAGAAAATTTTAATTACCGTTATTTTGAGCAAAATTGATCATGAATCGTTTTTACACTATATAGCCAATTCACACCATCTTATATAAGAGTAATTCTGATGACTTTTTACTAGATATAGTAGTTCACAGCTGAAGCAAATACAGCACAACGGAAGAAATCTTCTTTTTTTAATATTATCTTTTGAGTAATCTCCCTTTGTATAGTGCTTGTATTCTCAATAAACAAACATGGAGAAAAGCAACAGATAATTATTGATAAGGTTATGGAATATGAATATCGTCTTATGTGAAAAATAGATGTCATAAATGTATAAGAATAGACTATATATATCATGTTAACTTATACTCCTCTTTGGTGTCCTGATAGTTTCACTTCCAATAAACAATTAGAGGGTTAATGCACATGCATCATCGGTAACCGACAGCTGATCATTCTACTGCTCATCCCTGGGTCAGCTGGCAGATATGTACTCGTTTCATTGAAAAAAAGCTATGAAATACTATTGTTAATACCAAATACAGTCGAACCTACCCATGCGGTCGCCTCTGTTATACAGTCACTTGTATTAAAAGGTCACCCTTTTTCTAGTCCTGTCAGAAATTTTCATATGAATTGAACCTCTTTTAAGAGGTCACCTGTCTTATAAGGCCACTTTCTCTTTGTCCCAACGGTGACCTCTTAATACAGGTTGGACTGTAAAATCATCGTTGATATTGTTTATCTCCTGATTTGAGGTGAAGATATTATGCTGAAAAAAATGGGACTCCTATAATTTGCAAGAAATCCCTTTCTTTATTTGGAATAATTTAAAAGCTGTGATTTGATTAGATATAAAGACAGACATCGAGATTTACCAAAGTGTTCTAAAACGATCACATGACTAACTATGAGTATTTCTCTGTGCCAGTTATAGTAATCGAAGCATGATCAGCTGTGGATAACAAACGATGATGTACATGGGGATGTGGGGAACGGGTAATGGACACCATTTTGTTTCGCCTGTGATTTTTATGATTACAATTATATATTGTTTTAGAATATGGCTACATGGTTTAATATGACCGATTGATCGTTGTTTAATATGACCGATTGATCGTTGTTTAACAGAGGTTAGAGTCATTTGATGCACCATCAATTTCCATGGTTTATTAGCAATAACTTCACCTTCAAGTAAAAATGATCTCGAGGCGAATCAAAATGGCGTCCGATTCCCACGTTATGCCACGTGCATTCACCCATTGCAATATTCGAAATAAGCGTCATGTAGAAAAAAAAAAAGAACACTTAATTGCACTCATTACGCGTATTGAAAGATTCCTTTTAACATAAACATAAAAAAAAAACAAATAAAAAGTACGTCTACAGCCCACCTAGAAGTGCACCTTTGTTTGATTGTCAGAAATAAAAAGTATAAAACAATAGTTGAATTTCATAGTACTTTTATAGATAATAAATGTCTTAATCGACACTGTATGAAGACATTAACTACCTAACATTGTCTCCTGTAAATTAAATGCTTTTAATAATGGTTCGGTAAGTGAACTTTCTGCATCAAGATATGTACTGTTATTATTTGAAATATAAGCACAGTGCATATACACATTTATAGTCTACGAACAAGATACAAGATACCGAAACCCTTACATCCCCTCTTGCAAAGCAACATTAACAGATGGGCTGACCATGTCCTCATATGCATTGTAACACCACTAAAAGTGTAATATTATAGTTAAAATTCTAAATTAGTTAGCCTACTACATGTACTTACAATGATAATATATAGTGCAGCAGGAATTGCTTACCCTTCCGGAGCACCTGAGTTCACTCCCGTTTTGAATGGAGTTCGTGTTGCTCAGTCTTTAGTTTTCTGTGTAGTGTGATGTTGATCATTCTTTGTCTTTTATCATTATTCATTTGGCCATTGTGCTTTCTGTCCTTCTTCGAATAACATCTTCTGGTTACCATGATTATCACTTTGGTATCCTAAAACTGGTCTATTACTTATAGTAAGTAAAACAGCCTAAAATAGTGGTTTCAAATATACAGTACTTAGTCAGAGACATAGTGTGATAAATCACTGTGATAAGACGTATCACTCTTAGTGATACTGATATGTTTTTTGCATTACTTACTCTAAATAATCAATTTCTTGTGCATTTTGGGTGATATTATGTAACACTCTAAATACAAAAGAAATTTTGAAGATATATTAAACAGAACAAAAGATATATCCATTTCACCAAGATGAGTGATACGCCTATCACAGTGGTCTATCATGGCATGTTTCTGACTGTACTGTACAACTTTCATTGGGGTTACAATACAGATTATATTTTCTATTTTAAATTTTGCAGGAAAGTGTTTGGAATTGTCGCAAGATTTTCAGTGCGTATGTAAGGCTGGATTCACTGGAGAACGTTGCGAGTTCACCAATTATTGTGCTTCTTCGCCATGCAAAAACGGAGGAAACTGTACTTCGAACATCCTCGGACATGTCTGTAGTTGTGTTGCGGGATTCACCGGACCATACTGTGAGGTTACGCTTAACGCGTGCGACACAAATCCTTGCAAACATGGAGCATGCATTTTGCAGGGGGCATCTCATAAATGCGTTTGTGAGTCAGGTTATTCCGGTCCTACTTGCGATCAACCCAACAGTTCTCAGATGACGACAACCCAAGTCACTTACCCTGACCCCTGTATTGCCTCTGCATCCGTTTGCAACGAACCAGCGAAGTGCAAAGCTGTTGGTCCTCAGGATTTTATATGCGTTTGTCCCGAAACGAATAAAACAGGAAATGACACTTGTCTTATACCGTATTATTACGAGAAATACGGTTTTTGCTGTGCTAAGAATACGTGTAAGAATGACACAATTGTATGTTGAATAAATAATCAGCATGTGTTTTGTTTTATTACATTACATCATTGAGCAAAACGTTAGAGAAAACCGAAGAGGCAATCCATAATGGACAATCCAGAGAAACTGGCAACATTTGGTACACAAGACACAAGACGAAAACAACAAAATAAAACACAACACAATATGTGTTGGGCACTACTATACACAAACAAACACAGGAGAGGCTATATATAGGCTGAGGAGAGGCTATATATAGGCTAGTCCTGCTACCCAATCCTTTTCAGTACTTTTCTGAATAAAATATGTTTAAATTAACACAAATACAGTAATAAGACATTCACCCTGGTTCAAACAACTTGAGGTAAAGACGAATCGATTATATAGTTTTTATGTGCAAATTGTAACAGACATCACAACACAGAACTAAGAACGCAAATTCACATAAAAATGAGGTTAACATTAATTTTGCTTTTAAATCAAAAATACATAGATTTATATACATTGTACACTCCTATTTTCACATTGTTGAAATTGCAAACCATTATCTGAGTACTGCTAAAGGTTCTCACGGTCCAACCCACAGAACTGTTCAGCACGTCCCCAGGTTGTGGATAGGGGGAGCCCTCTCGATGGAGGGGGAAGGCCTGGATTAACGTTTAGTCAAAATAAGCATGTGCTTAGGGCATCAAGGGGCAAGGGGGCACCACAAAAATCCGACCACAATGCAATTTATTTTATCAGCCAGATATTAGGCTAAAAAATCCAAAAATGTAGGAAAAAGGAAATAAAACATTAACTTTGTTATAGGCTTTATTTATACATGTTAAAACAATAAAAACAATTAACATAAATGATTTCAAAATGATATTTACATAAAAAAAAAGTTGATAAAATTACGTATGTATGAAATGGCAGACGATGACATCACAAGAAAAACGATAGTTGTCTTCCATTAAATGTAAGTTTATTAAAAACGGCTAAAAACTACGTACATTAATGCTAAAGATATTACATACAATGCGAAAAATATATTACAAGTATAAAATGTTATGAAAAACCGTTTCTATTCACATTAGTCTAAAAGTGAATGTTAGGCATTTGACAATTCTGTTGAATCCTGGCATCAATGGATCGTGTTAGTTTTTACAGTATGCCAGTGGAAAGTGCGGGGGCACTAAGGTTGGTCTGTGTTTAGGGCATAAATTGGCTTTAATCCGGTCCTGGGAAGGGCTATCAGGTTATAATACGGAAAGCCACGTGAATCATAGTGAGTAACGTGTTTGGTTAGACTCACTCTCCCTGTAAACCAACTTAAATCAAACCACCTGATTTCATAAAATGTAACCAAAGACACTGAATTTATAAAAAAAAAAACAAAAAAAAAACAAACAAACAAACAAACAAAAAAACAAACAAACCCATTGAACCAAGAGAAATTCGCAGCATTCATTTCCTCTATAATATTAGTTTGGACATATTTATTCATTTGATAAACAGACTAAAATATAACAAATATAAAAATAAATTACATATTATAGGATTCGGAAATCAGCTAAATATGACTTACACTTTTAGTCAGTCTTCTTGAATAATATCAATAACTACAATATCTAACAAATATATATTTACAAATACATTGTCATCATTGGTTATGAAAAGAACACCGGTTTCTGGATCTGAATATTTTCACATATGAAAAATTCAAAAACAGTTTTTTGCACTTACCATTTGAGTGCAATTAATCATTTCACACTTATGTACAATTAATGGTTTTTGCACTGAAGTGCAATTAATGGTCTACATTTAGTGCAATTAATCTTCTGCACTTAAGTGCAATTAGTCTTCTGCACTTAAGTGCAATTAATCTTCTGCACTAAAGTGCAATTAATCCCTTCATTTGTTGTCCTCAGGACTGGGTTGCACAAACCTCAATTAAATTTAAGTGTCAATTAAAGCTTAATTAGCACTTACATTTACACGTATTGTACATGTAATTAATAAAGATACACTTAAGGTTTAATTGAGACTCAGCTAAATTTAATTGAGGTGTGTGCTACCCCAGTCCTGAAGGGCAACCACATTTTAAAATACGGGGATCTCATGGTATATTTATTTGCACTTTAGTGACAAAATTTGCACTTAAAGTGCAGTGCACTTTATTTTCAATCATACTATACTAGTATAAATTCAACAAATGCAATTCCCTATTAAAACAATGAGCCGTCACACCAAATATTAGGCCTAATGTCCGTTTACATATTCAAATTTTTGCCTTCAAATTCCTTTCACACTTTACATGTGCACCTGTTTCTAACACAGATTTGACAGTCTAAATACATATCCAGCTACCTGCGAACATAAAATGGACCTATCAAACGTGTTTGACCACATGCTTAGACTGTCAAATTGGTGTTTGAAATACTAATAGTTGGTACATATCAAGTTTGAAGATAACGTGAAGGAAAAAAATGATCATGTAAAACACCTTTATTGTTGATTTGATTTTTTTGTGTTTAATGTCACTTTCAGCAATATTTCAGCTATATCATGTCGACAAGTTTCACTGAGTGGTGGAAGAAGCCGGAGTACCCGGAGAGAACCACCCGGGCCCTCACCTTTAATGAAAACAAGTTCCAGGAATGGTTTGTGTTCATACAACCACGATTTGATGTTACACTATATGGTACATTCTGTCTTTTAATATGAAGTAATAAAGCCCAATATGATACTACATAAGAAAATAAGTGATGACGTAGAACACAACGCTTGGACTGATGACGTATCTGCTAATATGTCGGTAACATGTGACCAGGTGCCATTATTTGCAGATGGTGTTATCTTCAGAACATGACACATTAACTGGTAAATATCAACTGTGTTTACTGGCTTCGTTTTCGCATTCTTTTTGATTCCTGAAAAAGTTTGAAGATGCAATGGAACACAGCAATAACAGGTTACTCAGTAAAACATGTTAGCCCGGATGTACACGGGTTGTGTAGTAAAACATGTTAGCCCGGATGTACACGGGTTATGTAGTAAAACATGTTAACCCGGATGCACACGGGTTATGTATTATTACCTCGGTTTAAGTGTACCTAAATGTAAATTATTCTTTATATTCTATTTTTAATTAAATTTTATGATTCTTTTTGTGGTTTGATTGAATAAAGACAGAGAAAGGTTTCTACTAATATTACACTTTCATGGTACATTGTGTACTGTAGCTGAACTGATTGCTTACTGTTCTTTGTATATTGGTTAAAAAAAAATATGGATATACAATGTACTAGTAAATGAACATGAGAGAGAACCCAGTTTCAGACTTATACACAAACTATAGTAAAAGAACAGCGCTTTTGTATTAGTGGCAATAATTCTGCTTTGCGTCACACTCAATAAGGTTTGCATAGGACGGCCGTCGGGTCGTGAACGCATGGTAGTAATACATGTATTTACATTTAGCAATGCAATCAATGGGTGTCTTTCACCACCTAAGTTGAACGGTTGACTTCCGCCAGTGGTGAGGCCTATTCGATACAACATAATTTGATAAAATTTGTCAGTGATTTTGCGACATGGTAGTGGGTTTCTCCTGTACTTCCTCCACCTCAATATAATTGAAATATTGTTGAAAGTGGACATGAAGACCAATAATTCATAAAACAAAAATCGATCTTTTCATTTCAAATCGGTCATTTATTACGTTGATTGTCAAAGGAATCGTTTACAATAATCGTTTGGAATTGATAGATTGTTTGGAATGGAACATAGGTTTCCTCAAGTTTCAATTTGATTTTACTCATCTTTTGTCAAGTGACCAGTATTTCAGCTATCTACAAACAATATATTTATGTCATAGGCAAAATTTTTATCTTCGAAGATAATTGATTTGTATCATCTTCAGAAATACATGTAGATAGAAAAGGTAGTATTGTGAACTTTTCTATACTGGTTTGCTATTAGTGCAAATTTTATTTTATTTATTGTGTTTGTCTTGCAATCTCAAACAATCGAAAAACAACTTCCAAATTCTACTAAAAATAGCAGAAACAAACTTCGTTTCAAACATTTTCAAGTGTTTTCTTTCAGGTCCGCCTATTACTGTAACCCTTTCTGATCGTTTCCTCGATATTAAAACCAGCTTTGTAAAGATATATTTGGCTTATGTGTGTGTATCCCATTATTACTACATGTACCGCAAATATAATGATTGTGGAATGAAAATTTCTATCTGATGATTGTTTCCTGTACAACTGATACACATGTGTAGTATATAATATTTACCTGGTCCTGTGGCAACAAATATTCCCCTCATATCCGAATATTTTGGATCGCATCCATGGTATCCTTTTAATTGTCCGTATACAGTTACTGGAAATTCCTTTTCATATGGCTGAAAAATATATAATCGAAGATAAATTGTGGTGAAAGTAACTAGTTATTATAATAATGGCCATTATAGAAAAACACTATTCACACAAATCAGATGCATTTGTAGTATAAAAAGAATCAATAATCAAACGGGTGCGTATAAATATGAGATACTAGTCAGGATGAGGCTCACATGGTGTCACATTCAGGGGCGGATCCAGAATTTCAAGTTAGGGGGGGCGCACTTAAAAAAATCGCGCCGAGCGGAGGGAGGCGCGAAAATTTTGGGAGTATTTCGCGTGAAAAATCGCGATTTTACGCAAAAAAATCATATTTTTTCCAATTTTAGAGGGGGAGGAGGGGGGGGGGGCCCCCCCTTGAATCCGCCCCTGACATTTCATGTAGAAAATATATTATTGTATACCTAATGATCAACTACATTATTGGCATCCACGGGCATACATACATCTCAATAGCAAGCAAAATAAATCTTCTCCAGGAGTTAAGGGTTTTGGCGTTTAACGCCACTTTCAACAATATTTCAGTTATATCGTGGCGGTCAGTTTTATTGCTAGATGAATCCGGAGTACACGGAGAAAACTACCGACCTGTCGCAAGTCCCGGACAAAGTTTTGAAAATACTGGATGTGAAAGCGATACTGGTAAGGTCAAATAAAAAATTATATATTCTATAGAAATCTCTGTCTTGCACATATCACCACTATGGCTCTCGAAGAAAACCCTAAGTAAATATTCACTAAAGGCAATCGGTGCACTTTACTTGTAATGCGTCAAGAATGAACAATATGTTTCATTCAATTGAACCTTAGCATTGTCATCATTATAAATACAATAACCCTCTCTTATAAGGCCACTCCCTCCAAATGTCACCTCAAATTCAATTATCAGGCCAGATTTCATATGTACTGAGATAGTAAATTAACTGCTAATTTTTCCCAGCAAGAGACCCCCTTTTTCATTGCAGAAGGGGTGGCCGTGTTAAAGAAGGAATACGGTTGTAACAAAATTAACAACAGTTAGCAATATCCCAAAAGAGTGTTTCATACAAGCCTATCACCAATATGACGTGGGTTCGCACCCAGCTTTGTAAATTACAAAAAGGGTGCATTCGACTCACAACCGCAAGTGATAAAGTTTACCAGTTGCTTGCCCAGGGTCGGTGGTTCACTCCGGGTACTCCGGCTTCCTCCACCACTAAAACAGGTCGCCATGATATAGCTGAAATATTGCTGAAAGTGGCGTTAAACACAAAAATTCAAATTGAAATTGAAATTAAAAAGAGTGTTAGGATTATGGTGTTAAATTCCACTTTCAACAATATTTCAGTTATATCGTCAATATCAAAATATATTTTAAGGGTGTTTTTCAATATTACCTGTAAAATGAACCATCCAAAATCTGCCACAGTGGTAATAGGTGCCACTCTATCATGATTCTTATAATGCCACTCATCAGGAATGTCATTCTTCTTAAAAACTCTAAAATGACCCAATTCTTCTTTTGCTGTTATCAATTCATTGTAGACCTATAAGTTAGATTATATAATAAATTGTGTAAAATTGTATATGCATGTTATATGTTTTTTATATTTTTTTTATGATGGTTTTTTTGTATTTGTATCTGCCTCTGCTTTTATTTAAAAATAAACAAATTGAAAAATCTAATTGTAATAGCTTTTTTGTAAATCCATATACATCAAGTACAAAAGAAAAATGAAAAAAGAAAACGAGTGTCTTATATTAATATAGTTCTACTCAGTGATATCCATTTGTGTATTTTGTTACAGAGTTTTAACATTTTTAGTAATACTATTTACTATTTAGTATTTATTACAGTATTTTTTAATTGTAAGTGCATACTTTATTAATTTCCAAATGGTCATCGTTGTGAGCTCGAATCCCGCTCAGACTAGGTGTCCTGGATAAAACATTATGTGATAAAGTTAGTGAATGACTTGCGTCAGGTCGGTGGTTTTCTCCGGGTACTCCGGCTTCCTCCACCAATGAAATTGACCACCACGATATAACTGAAATATTGTTGATATATAAGTGGCGTTTAACACCATAGCCCTAACCCTAACCAGAATTAGCTTTGATTTATGTCTTGTGTAATAAAAGAGAGTTCTATTGTTATTAATCTAACCAAAGGGTAAGCGGTTCCTACTTCTTATAAGACACCCGTCGTGTTACCCGTATAGTTAAGTCTAGTAGGTGATACAAGAAAGAAACAAAAATCTACGGATATGAGAAAAGATCCATTGTCATTGAGATATATATATTTCGTAACGTGCATATAAACCAAACTGCATAAAGGAGGGGTGCGTCTTGGCGTGATCGCATGGTAGTTGGATTTACAACTACCTGTAAAATCAGCGCCTATCACTACTAACAATGCGAGTTCGAATCACGCTAAAGTTTGTCAGTGACTTGCCACAGGTCGGTTGTTTTCTCCGGGGACTCATCTTTCCTCCACCAATAAAACTGACAGCCATGATATAGCTGATTTATTATTGAAAGTGGCGACACTAACCCCAAGCTGCATAGAGTTTATAGTGATTGAGCCTTCTGATGTGTCACAGTTACCTTATCTATTTTGTCATCTTTAGGCCATATGCTACAGATTGATCCCGCGCCAAGCACGATTGCTTTGAGGTCATCTAGATCTATGTAATCTAAAGCATAAAAAGGGGCATTAGTAATTATCAAACCTTTTATATATAGATAAAGCCATTCTATGCTCCCATAGAGAAACATGAAGTTGTCCAACTGTTAAAAATATAAAAATGTCGATATAATATATAAGATATGATATTTTCCGTTCGTCTTTACCTCCAGTTGTTTGTAAGAGGGATCATGTCTTATTTACGTTATTTGAGTTTGTTTGGCCCGTCTTTACCTCCAGTTGTTTGTAAGAGGGATCATGTCTTATTTACGTTATTTGAGTTTGTTTGGCCCGTCTTTTCCTCCAGTTGTTTGTAAGAGGGATCATGTCTTATTTACGTTATTTGAGTTTGTTTTGCCCGTCTTTTCCTCCAGTTGTTTGTAAGAGGGATCATGTCTTATTTACGTTATTTGTGTTTGTTTGCGTATAGTGGTGTCTAACACATATTGTGTTGCGTTTTTCTTCGCCTTGGGTATCGTATATTGCAAGTTTCTCTAGATTGTTCATTTTTGATTATCCCTTCGATATTCTCTAACCTTTATTTACATCTAAGCTCCTTAGACATTAATATGTAAAGAAGGAGCCTGGCTTCAAATTGTTTACTTGAAAGACCATATATGTTATCAACATTTCTTTATTAAAACATTAATTTTGGTAAAGAGATACATTCGATCGGTAAATCAAAATGCATGTCATAACCTTAACCGACCTTTGTTAGCATGCTCAGGTCCTTTGGTTTGCTTGCATCCAAAACATTTAACATAAATTGGCTTTCCAATCTTATTACTTTCATCGACCTTCATGAATGTTATGACAGCAACGCGTCATGCACATTGAATTAAATATTAATATTTACATTTTTTGGGACAAATGTACATGTAACTTAATAAAATATATCCATTTATGGTTGTTGTCTCAAACAGAGGCGACTCTAGCCTATTTTTGGCTATCCTGTTTCGATTCTTTGTGGTTTTTATCCCCATGATTTTAACATTATTTGGCTGTCCAGTATTTTGACTTGTACCTGATGACAATTATTCGTGCGCACATAATTGGATCTCCACGTACTATATTGCGACAGAAACACGTCGTATGGCACTAAAGTAAATATTTACATTTTTACTGACAATGATACAATCAGATAATCCTTGGCTTGGATAATATCGTACTTTTGTATTTCTTGATGGTTTGGTTTGGTTTGTAGTGTTTAACACCACTTTCAACAATATTTCACTTATATCGTGGCGGTCAGTTTTATTGGTGGAAGAAACTGGAGTACCGACCTGCCGTAAGTCACTGACAAACTTAATCACATAATATAGTGGCTGAGCGGAATTCAAACTCACAACGTTAGTGGTGATAGGTACTGATTACATAAGTAGTTGTTTATCCAACTAACATACGATCACGACCACTCCTGCAAATATCTTTCTTTAGTAATTATACAAAATGTATTTAGCAAATATGATTTGTTCTCTCACCCGTTAAATTGACACTTCGTGCTGGTGATATTTCTGTCATTCCGTGGTCAGAGAAGATCATGACAGCTACATCGTCAGCAAGTCCTTCGGAAGTCAGGTTGTCCATTAATTGACCTACAACCCCATCCAAGGCTACTAATTTCTCATTAAGTTGTACAGACTCTGGTCCAGTTACATGACCATACGCATCAGGGGTTTCCATGAAAATTCCTTGAATATACATTTAAGATATCATTATTACATCAAAACTTATTTATAAAGGACGAAGTCCTTTTAACTATATGATTTTTCATAGGAGTAGTGATGGACAAAAATCTGTTCACCGGAAGTTTAAACAAATATATCAATTGATATTTAGAAACGCAAAAGAAATATATTCTTTAATTCTATGCAAAATCAAAACAAACTTGAAATAAAATTCTAATAAAAAATCTCTATCTACGAGATTCTCGGCGGAAGAGCGCGTATGTTAAATGAACGGAACAGCCATTTTGTTGTTGTAAGTAAATTTTTCCGTTGACTCGGAGCACCCTACAGTCACAGGTAAATGTCACAATTGGTGGTGGTATAATCCAGCCAAATAAAGAATTAAAAAAAACTTTAAAAATTAAAAAAAAAAAAAAAAAAATACATTCCCTTCTCATTCCTCCCTCTAAACATTATATGACTTCGTCCTTCACACAGGTTGTGCCTGTCTCATATTATAATTGATTGTGACATTTGTTGCTTGGACACTATAAAAGAACATCACAAATGAAATACTAAAAAGTAACATCGAACTATGCAAATGTATGGAGAACATCAATGTTGATAAATAAACAAGGAACGATGCCAATATTTGAAGCACACCAAGGCTTGATAAATAAACAAAGACCGATGCCAATATTTGAAACACACCAAGACTTGATAAAGAAACAAAGACCGATGCTAATATTTGAAGCACACCAAGGCTTGATAAATAAACAAAGACCGATGCCAATATTTGAAACACACCAAGACTTGATAAAGAAACAAAGACCGATGCTAATATTTGAAGCACACCAAGACTTGATAAAGAAAAAAAGACCGATGCCAATATTTGAAGCACACCAAGACTTGATAAAGAAACAAAGACCGATGCCAATATTTGAAGCACATCAACGCTTGATAGATAAACACAGAACGATGCCAATGTATGAAGCACATCAATGCTTGATAAATAAACACAGAACGATGTCAATGTATGAAGCACGCCAACGCTTGATAAACATGTTGTTTATTTAGCTTACCGGAATGGATTATGTGATGTGTGTTTATTGATATTTACAGTCCATTTGCAGCTATATGTGACCACAAGATGTGTATAGTGAGGTAAGTCTGGACAGTTATAACGAAATGATCGGTGAAACTCCCGATCAAGAGTACATGTGCTGATATTTCCTGTCAAAGATAGGTTTCTTGAAACTTGACTGCTTGGAGTTTGTATCGGGAGGCAAACACATGGCAAACACATATCTGGTGTTAGGCTTGTGGTGAGATGTCACTGGCCGTAAACAGAACCATCCAAATTGGAAAAGAAATTTTTGTTATGCTGTAGCACGTTTTATACTGCAACTCTTGTGTATGTAATTAGATAAAATATGTAAAGAGTGAGAACTGCTTACCCTTCCGGAGCACCTGGGTTAAACCTCAGCTTTTGGGTTTGTGTTGCTAGATCTGGTGTATTCTGTGTAATGGTTTGTAGATCGTTTGTTTGTCCTTTTGTCCTTTTTAGCTCACCTGGCCATAGGCCATGTGAGCTTTTGTCAAGGCTAGGCATCCGTCCGTCGTTCGTCCGTTAGCTTTTCACATTTAAATTTTCTTCTCTGAAACCACTGAACAGATTTGAACCAAACTTGCCAGAAATGTTCATTGGGTGGTCTTCTACCAGATTTGTGTTTTTGGTGCTGATTTGAAATTCAACATGGCTGCCAGGGTCCATAATGTGTTCTCATTGGCTGAAATTTTAAAAATCTTCTTGTCAGAAACCACCAAGCCAATTGAATCGTTACTTTGCAGGAGTGATCATTGGGTGGTCCTGTACTAAACTTGTGAATCGTGTGTCGATCGGAAATTCAAGATGGCCGCCATGACTTGACTTAGTTTAACATTGGACCCAATGGGAATTTCACATTTTCATCTTTTTTGTTCTGAAACCACTAAACAGATTTGAACCAAACTTGGCAGAAATGTTTATTGG
Source organism: Gigantidas platifrons (assembly GCA_002080005.1). Classification (NCBI taxonomy): domain Eukaryota; kingdom Metazoa; phylum Mollusca; class Bivalvia; order Mytilida; family Modiolidae; genus Gigantidas; species Gigantidas platifrons. The sequence continues at coordinate 221,519 of MJUT01064298.1, forward strand.
ATGGTCATATACAAGATTTTTGTTTTTGGCGCTGATCGGAAATTCAAGATGGCCACCATGACTCGACTTAGTTTTAACATAGCACCCTATGGAAACAATGTTTAAAAGTCTTCTCCTCTGAAACCAGTTAGTCAATTTAAAGCAAACATGGCATGAATGGTCCTTAGGTGGTCAACTTTCAAAATTATGTCCTGTGATCCCGACCTCCATCCAAGATGGCCACCATCAGCGGACATAGTTTTAACATAGGACCCTATGGGAAAAATGTTTAATTTTTTTCCCTCTGAAACCAGTAAGCCAATTTAAAGCAAACATGGCATGAATGGTCCTTAAATGGTAAACTTTCAAAATTATATCCAGTGACCCAGACCTCCATCCAAGATGGCCACCACCAACGGACATAGTTTTAACATAGGACCCTATGGGAAATATGTTTAATTTTTTCCCTCTGAAACCAGTAAGCCAATTTAAAGCAAACATGGCATGAATGGTCCTTAAATGGTAAACTTTCAAAATTATATCCAGTGACCCAGATCTCCATCCAAGATGGCCACCACCAACGGACAAAGTTTTAACATAGGACCCTATGGGAAATATGTTTACAAATCTTCTCCTCTGAAACCAGTAAGCCAATTTAAAGCATACATGGCATGGATGGTCCTTAAGTGGTCAATTTTCAAAATTGTGTGCGGTGACCCTGACCTCCATCCAAGATGGCCGCCATTAGCGAACATAGTTTTAACATAGGACCATATGGAAAAAAATGTTTTAAATCCTCTCCTCTGAAACCAGTAAGCCAATTTACAGCAAACATGTCATCGATGGTCCTTAGGTGGTTAACTTCCAAAATTGTGTTCAGTGACCCTCGATCTCTGTCCAAAATGGCCGCTGTCAGTGGACATAGTTTTAACATAGGACCCTATGGGAAAATTGTTTGAAAGTCTTTTCCTCTGAAACCAGTCAGCCAATTTACAGCAAACATGGCATGGCTGGTCCTTGGGTAGTATACTTTCAAAATTATATCCAGTAACCACGACCTCCATCCAAGATGGCTGCCATGAGCAGACATAGTTTTAACATAGAGCCCTATGGGATTTGAATAGTAACTTAGATGTATTCGGCATGCAGACAGTCTTAAGAGGGCTTATTTATGTCAGGTGAGCGATACAGGTTCACCTGAGCCTCTAGTTCTTTTGGCCGTTACAATGTCTGTCCATTGATTTACAACTTTTGATTCTCCTTTCGGTGTCTTAAAACTTTTCTTACCCTTCTTGAGCATATGAGTTCACACCCACACCCACGGGTTTTAGTTGTGTTCCTGATGTGCAATCTGTTTGTTTATGTACAGTCTTTATACAACATTAATTTTGACTTTTTCTTTTGGTCATTGCATTGTCTGTCCTACGATGTACGGCGTCTGATTAATACTACAATATCTTTAAGCATTTCTAAAAAGGTACTTACCAACTAAATCTGCAGAATCATTTTTAAACAGCTGAATTCCTTTATAAATAGAATCAGACATTTCTGGTAAGCCTGAATATTTCCCATTTCCATAGAAGTAAGGTTCACAAAATGTAGGACTTGTTCCTCTTATAGCAACATCACATCCGGCCCAATAGAACATATAAGCTCTTTTACCCTTAAATAAAGAAGAAGAAAAATAAATAAACAAGCATACATTATTTTGTATTTCTAAAAGAATAATTATATGGACTCGCGACAGGTCGGTGGTTTTCTCCGGGTACTTCGGTTTCCTCTGCTAATAAAACTGATCGCCACGATATAACTGAAATATTGCTACATGGTACACGTGAACCTCTTTGTATCGGAGTCGAACAAACCGACGATTTTTCTTTGGAATAGCGGACTATTCGAGTTACTCATGCTGAAAGCTATTATTAAAGGATTTAATGTTGATTTTGTGTTTCGACATATCCGTGTTCGAGATAACCGGGCCCGACTTTATTTAAGTACTGCAACACAAATTATTGTTATAAACTTTGTCGGTATGATTTGTTTACTATTATAATAGTAAAATTGATTGACTAATGTGAACTTTCCCATTTTATATGGTTCAACATTCCAGCAGCACGTACATATGAAGTATATACATTTTTGTATCTCTCTCAGTTGATATGACATTCCAGAAACAACAAAATGGTTCTATTTTATATTGTTCCTTTCCATTTGTATATACATTTTTAAATAAGCAAATCTAATTTGAACATGGACAATTTTCATGGATGATTTCAATATTTACCTTTAATTTAGGAAAGATCCATTTCTTTAAAAAAATATTCTACAGTTATTGAAAGGAAGTACTAGTACCCAGATTTGTTTTCTGTTTAATATTTTGTAGATTATTCTCATTCTCTATCCAGAGTTGTCGTTCCCGCTACGCTCCACTCTATCTCTGTCAACACTCATTTTACAAGATTTTTGTAAAATTTAGAAACATTAAAAAAAAATACTTTTAAGATTGTTTTAATTATTGTAAATATCAATAAAGATGAAAATAAATCACTCATTTCAAATGAATTCTCTCTTAAAAATGATTCCCCCCACACTTCTTGGAGAACTACCGGTATTTTGCGGAGGTAAAAATTAAAAACGATCACAAATCATTTGTTTGTTCTTTTGTCACTTTTCTTTTTGTCTGTTCTTCATCGAATTACGACATCTTATTTCACCCTTGGTATCTTCAAACTGTTCGTATCGGTATTAAGTTACCCCTACCTTACACCAATGACTTTGGTTGAGAGATCAACCAATCATTACCTATACTTTATTTTATGGTATCCATGCTACATAGTATGAAGTAATCATTTTTTTAAACGAATAATATTTTACTAAATATTGGCACCTGTTTCTCTGCTGCTACCCATAAAGGCTCGGCATCTTTCCACCAAGCTGGGTCATATTGAGTGGTTAGATTAGAGAGTAAGAAGTATGTGTCATCCTGTTCATTATACATGTAATTACCAACCATTCCATGATTCTCTACGTGAAGGCCTAATTAATAAATAAAATTGAAAGTTAAATATTTCGCGAATACCTGAGTTCACCCCAGTTTTTTTGATGGGGTCAATCAATGGTTTTGGAAAAAAAAAAAATACTACACAAAAAACTAAGCATTGAGCAATACGAATCACACTAGATTCCTGTGTGAACTCGTGTGTAGCGGAAGAATAGTCAGTTATTGTGGTACCTGTCGTTGTATTGTTAAACGAATTTGAATTTGAATTTTTGTCTTTAACGCCACTTTCAGCAATATTTCAGCTATATCATGGCGACCAGTTTTAGTGGTGGAGGAAGCCGGAGTACCCGGAGAGAACCACCGACCCTGGGCAAGCAACTGGTAAACTTTATCAC
>MJUT01064298.1:226562-239177 GCA_002080005.1 Gigantidas platifrons
TAGTCACCCTGATCATAAATATATACGGTTTAGGGTGGGTATCTCGATCACATTTTTTTTATACAGATTCATTTTAACTGTATTATACTAAAGTAAATGATGTCAATATATAAATAGAGTTATCCTTTTTCCACAGATTAAATTGGAGTTATCTTTCTTTCCACAGAAAACAGATTTAGAAGATCTTTGAAGGTATTTCCCATAGGGTCAAATGATAAACTTTGTCCCGCAGTGACGGCCATTTTGGACTTCAGATCAGCACCAAAAACATAATTTTGGTAGGGGACCATCCAAGGAACATTTCTGCAAGAGATCATTTTTACTGACATTGTGGCTTCTGAGAAGAAGATCTTTGAAGGTATTTACCATAGGGTCCAATGTTAAACTTCATCCTGCTGTGGCGGCCATCTTGGATTTTGGATCTGCACCAAAAACATAATTTTGGTAGAGGACCACCCAAGGACCCTTCACACCATAAAACAATTCCATTGGCTGTGTAGTTTCTGACAAGAAGATCTTTGAAAATTGAGCCAATCAAAACACATTATTGGCCCTGGCCGCCATGTTGAATTCCTGATCGAAACAAAAAACATACTTTTTATAGAGGACCTCCTGATGCACATTCCTGTTTGGTTCCATTTGGCTCAGTGATTTCTGAGGAGAAGATTGAAATGTGAAAAGCTAACGACGAACGACGACGGATGCCAAGTGATGGCAATAGCTCACATGACCCTTTGGGTCAGGTGAGCTAAAAATGGAATTAACAGTTGGTGTAGGAGCTACTACTATAACATGCAACAACCCAGTTTTACATTCTATTACATTATTATTTTATTTCCCATCAACTGTTTACGACACTACATCTGTTTTGAAGGGGCAAGCAAATCAATGTGACAGTCAAAGTGAAATATATAGTGTATTCAGAACCATTTGTGGGTTTAATTCTATACCTTGGAAAAGGGAAATATTTTTCTATATGGGGTCTTTTTCGCGGAAGGGGAATGTGACTCTTGAAAGAATTTACAACACTTATTAATAGATTTGACAATGTACTTTTATCCAATGATATATATATATATATATATAGCCTTCCGAAGACAACATCCGTGTCCTTTCCATTTTCATCTTCTTTGTTTCGAAGCCAACATCAACATTCAATTCCTAGAATTTCCTCACCCATTTACGGACACCTACTGGAGTATTATACAGGTTTTTTTTCATTATTTGTGTCCAAGTTTGTTTGCCGGTTCGATACTTTCATTTCATGTTTATTTTTAGGTGGAACATACTTTAAAAGCATGTATTGTTGACATAAATACGTCAGCAGTGAGTCAAGGTTAACAGGTCAAAACCTCTTCGGGATTTTCTAGACTTTTCATTAGATAGTACGTCAAACATTAGAACATGTGTTGTCTAAAGCACTGGTTCCCAAGAACAAAACTACGATGGTCGAGAACTAACGACACTGACAAACCAGTTGAATTGTAACCCCCAGCAGCNTAGGATATAAATAGACTATGTTTTAAAATTTATTCTAAATTTAAAAACAGAAAACACACATTTCGGAACAGGACAAAATTAGAAAGGTACAATTTTTGTACACTTGCTGAAATATCCACACGCATTTTTTGTTGTTCAAATGTAAATTTTCGAAAATCAAAGTATTTCTAGATATTGAAATATCCATCTGCAAAATCCATGTTGCAACAAAGAAATACTGATAGATGAGAAAACGTGCATATAAGTACCCGATTTTAAGGGGGATTTATAATATATGAATGTTGCATGCATGCTCTTTCTGATATTTAAGTTACTCGTCCTCTTACAATTGACTCTATATATCGACTATATCTTTGTCCGGGCGGAAGGTTGCGACACATGTTGTGTAAAGCAGCGTCTTCCGGTTTGTATGAGCGCTAGCATTAAACGATATCTCACTTACGTTCGATCGTTTAATAATTGCCTGTGGCGGTCATGTTTGTTAACGGATCGGGACGAAATGTGCAATCTTTATAGAGGACCTTCCATAGATGCTTCCTACTAAGTTTCGATTCATGTGGCCAAGCGGTTTCAGAGGAGAAGATTTTTTAGAAATTGACCAATCAGAAACAAGAATTGCCTCTGGTGGCCATGTTTATTAATGAATCGGGGCAAAATATGCAGTCTTTATAGAGGACCTACCAAGTTTCAGTTCATTTGACAAAGCAGTTTCAGAGTAGAAGATTTATTTTAATCGACCAATCAGAAACAAGAATTGCCTGTGTCGGCCATGTGTGTTACCAGATCGGGATGAAATGTGCAATCTTTACAGAGGACCTTCCATAGATGCTCCCTACCAAGTTTCGGTTCATTTGGCCAATCGGTATCAGAGAAGATTTTTAAAAATCGACCAATCAAAAAACAAGAATTGCCTGTGTCGGCCATGTTTGTTACCGGATCGGGACGAAATGTGCAATCTTTACAGAGGACCTTCCATAGATGCTTCCTACCAAGTTTCAGTTCATTTGGCTAACTAGTTTTAGAGAAGAAGATTAAAATGCGAAAAGTTAACGGATGATTGATGCCAAGTGATGGCAAAAGCTCACATTGCCTTTGGCAAGTGCTATAATATAATAAATAATAGCTACAGTAATTAAAATATCTTACCTTTGCTAATGTATTTTTTTTTACATACTGGACATTCATTGGGTGGGCGAGCATTAGCATGTTTGAAGGTGATATGGGTGTTTAGCCGCCCCTCTGTTGTGAAGTTTCTGGAACATTGCCGGCAATTAAATATGATTACATCTGAATGCAATCTCATATGAGATTCCATAGAAATAGTTTTTAATCTTTTGCCACAGATGAGGCATCTACAATGAAACAACTTCCAAAATAAGATTCTAAAAAACACTTCTATTATATGTGAGTTTGTTTACTTATATTTTTCACATTAGAGGGAGTGAGTGATTATTGTTTAACAATTTTTCAGCCAAATGTATATCATGGTGAGAACAAGTTAATTTTTAATGAGATGATGATTACATTAGCTAACTGAAACAACAGTCCACAGAAAGACATGTCGGCCTACTCTTGACACATTATCCTGATTCCATGCCAACCATTCTTTGTTCTTACTCCTGAATGTTGTGTGCTTAGCAGAGAAGCAACAAATACCAATTCCAGTCTTTGGTTTGACCCAATTGGGACTTGAACCCACGATCTATCACACTCAAGGTGACCATGCTAACTATTACACCACCGATCTATGGGTTTTTTCCACATTAGAGTTTATATAAATATGTAAATGATATTTTGTATGCAATCCCACCAATTTTTAAGGAATTCTTTCAAAATTATTGATATGAATTCTAGACTAAAGTCAAACTGGCCTTAACGGTCACCTTGAATTAATGGTGTCTGCTGTAAACGGTCGGTTTAAAATCCTCTTCATCTGATTTACGCGTTATTTTAAGTCTGCTGTAAACGGTCGGTTTAAAATGCTCTTGATCTGATTTACGCGCTATTTCAAGTCGAATAAGTGGTCACCTAATTAACAGTCAGCAGTCACTCTAAGTTTATCCCATTGTATCAGTTAACCATTATTTACCATTCAGTTTTCATTCTAGACAGAAGATTCATTGGAAATTAACTCTTGAGGTGTTCTCAATAGATGATCGTACTAAATAAGCTATCAAATTATTGAAATATTAACTTTAAATCGTTACAAAAGAACAGCAGCATTACAAAGCAATCACAATGCTGTCCTAATAATTACCTTTCAGTAACAGTAATACATGAATCATTCTAGACAGGAACAAACAAACCTGCTCGACCGATCTTAAACAAGCTGTCACTTGTCTTAACTAGTCACTATTCCTTTGTCCCAACGATGACCGCTGAATACATGCTTGACTGTATATTAAGTTACTTTATAAATAAACAGAACACTTGTAAGAATGACAGAAAAGTTCTAATGGTGTGAACTGGAATACCGAATAAATATTTCCTCAAAAGTTACTTTTTTTTAAAACATATTTTATTGTTCAATAATAAACAATTATCTATCCTTGGCCTGAATTATATAGGTTGGATGGCTGGTTGGATGGGTTATAGTATGTAATGCCACTTTCAACAATATTTCAGTTATGTCGTGGCGGTATACTTACAAAGAAGTACCATAGTCTCTGTGATATCTCTGATGAGCACTCAGTACCTTAATCATGTGAAATAACTTACTGTACTCAGACCTGATTTTACGAAGCCAACAAAAAAGCGGAAATTGGCAAGCGGAAGTATTGAATATACTATAAAAAAGAAATAGTAATGGTAAAATCCGGAATAAAAAAAATCAGGTCTGTGTACTAGGGTCCGTTGTGGTCGTGATCTAATGGTAGATGGGTTTATAACAACCACTACAATCAGCAACATAACTAACCTTGTGAGTTCGAATCCTGCTCATGCAAGGGTTTACTCAATACAATATTATGTGATAAAATTTGTGAATGATTTGCGGCAGGTCAGAGGTTTTTCTCCGAGTACTATTGGTTTCCTCCACCAAAAAAAGTGACCACCCCGATATAACTGAAATATTATTGAAAGTGACGTTAAACACCATAACCATAACCCTAAATGTATACTTACAAAGAAGTACCATATTCTCTGTGATATCCCTGATGAGTATTCCGTAATTCTCTACTCTGGACTACCTTCTGACAACTACGAAGCCCATAAGGCTTCACATCATTGTGTAAACGATCTTCATGACGTCTCAAAGAATATTGTGAACAAAATATTCTTCCACACTTTCCACATTTTACACGTTTTGTTGTAAAATGACTTTGCATGTGGTATTTAAGTTCTTTGAAATGCTTGAAGGTTAATTTACAAATATAACAGCTGAAAAAACAAACAGGAGACAGATGATTATATAAGCAATAATTAAATTGTTTTTGAATCCCACAATATGTAATTTTATAGGAGTGAGTGAGTGGTTGTTGCTTAAAGCCAATTCAGCAATTTTTCAGCTATATCATGGCGAGAACAAGTTAATTTTCAATGAGATGATGATGAGGTCCGCTTTGTACTAGACCAACAAGCTGAGTTGGATTTTACAGTGCTAGCTCACTGAAACAATAGTCCGCAGGTAGGCATGTCGCTCCACTCGGACACATTATTCTGATTCTGATACTTAGCGGAGAAGCAACAAAAACTAATTTCATAGTCTTTGGTTTGACCCGACCAGGACTAAAACCCACGATCTATCGCACTCGAGACGAACATGCTAACCATTACGCCACCAATGTGGTGTGTAATTTTATATTTGTGTTATATTGTAAGCTATTCATTAAATGAGTAAGCATGTTAACACTAAAAAACAACCAATGATCCATGATTCAATGTTCCTTGTTTTGTTCCATTTCATTGTATAAATATTACATCAAAATGCTATCAAACTCTAAAATATAATTTTCAAGCCCATGTGGGCACCTCTATCAAGCAGACACATGTATTAAAAGGTCACATTTCTCTTGTCCTGTCATAGAAAATTTCATATGAATTGAACCTCTTTTAAGAGGTCACTTGTCTTTTAAGGCCACTCTTACTTTATTCCAAAGATGACCTCTTAATACAGGTTTGACTGTGCTGTGATTGTGATATCAAATAAGGGTAATAACAAAATTAACAAACTCCGAACAATCTTCCAAAGGGAAAGTCAAAACTCATAAGTATATAAACAGACAAAATCAGTCAACAACCCGAAAACTGAAAACCATAATGACCCTGACTTGGTACAGGCATTTTCCATCTAACTGTACAGCTTTATAATGAAGTACCATGTACCCTCCCTTACAACTAACCGCATTGGTGGTTGTAATTGTTGGCGTGCTCGCAAAGACTATAAAATTGTTATTTGCTGTTTCTCCGCTAAGCACACAGCATTAAGGACAAAGAGCGAAGATGGGTTGGCTCGGAATCAGGATAATGTGACCTCTTAAAAAAGAGATTCAATTCATATGAAATTTTCTATTACAGGACAAGAAAAATGTGACCTTTTAATACAGGTGACTGCTTAATAGAGGTGACCTGATGGGCAGGTTTGACTACTTGTTCCTGCGTTATGCCCTTTTTTGTTTACCAAGGATCACACAACTCAACTTTCACGTGTGAGTTCTGTATAGATATTCTCAAATTTTGTAAATTTTGTGTTTTAAACTGAAAAAGCAGAAAAAGTAATTGGCGATCACCCTCTCAAACTTTATATTGTATTGTCTAATGTGCTTTCTTTTCTAACACATCTTATAACAGATTTGCTGAAAATTTAATATTTGACCAAAAGTAACAAGACAGATTTCAATTTATTTGAAAGCGAGTAAAGCAGTCTTGTATGTGATTTCAATACAGTTTTGAAGGTATTGTCAAACCTGCCTTAAAGGGCACCTCTTTATAACAAATCACTGTCTGTCTCTCATTTTTCCCATTAATGAATAGTGCTTATAATTTTAACCTGTATATTAAGGGAAATTGCTCATAAAGGACACATTTTCAGGTTCCCTTGAGTGGACTTTATATACATGTTACAGTGTGTTATTAACTGTATTTATTTTGTGGCACAAAACATGATGAAGCTTGAAATGATGGGTACAGTGAGGGAAAATAACTGGAAAGCACTATTTGAACATGTTGAAGTGAATATTATGCCATTCTACTCTCTGATTAAATTTAACCCTATTTCTAAGGATGACAATACAAGAAAAATTTCAATGAACAAATTACCTTAGGCTTTTGTCTTTATCTGTTCGTCGTACTTTTGGTGTAATAGCATCATCTATGTCAACAGATACTGAAATGGAATTATACAAAGTTATTATTAACTGCAATTAAACATGGAATCAGTGATTCAGCTAGGCACAGATCTCAGGACATTTGCCTACCTATTTCTCAAATTGTCCTGAAGAACTTTATAAAAATTAGTTTAATTATTAAAGAATGTCCTGAAGATTTCAAAGTCTAGCTGAAGCACTGTGGAATATTTTTGTTTATACTCTTGTGTTATCTGGTTCTCTCATCAGTTGAAACAATGGGAAATGAAAACTACTTATCGTGTCTAACTAAAGTGCATTTGAGAGATTATTTTTTGTGCAACTGAAATTCTACAGTGATAGATCCTTCATTAGATTCACTTTGAATGTGCATATGTTTATTCCCATATCACAGAAGATATAATATTGAGTTGTTGTTTATGCCGGAAAAGACAAATGGGTGCATTTGGCCGAATGTCCTCGGAACTCTTCTGAATGTCAACCTGTAGGTAAAGGAATTCCAAATGATTGGCAGACGATGTAAGACAACATCGTCATTTTCAATTAAAAAATAAACCTCAGATAAGCAGAAAGTTGTTATCGAAAATATGGAGGTAAATTTATCAAAGTGAAGTAAACAACTCAGCATCCCATTATAAACAAAGATGGCCACCATGTAATGTTAAATCTCTGTAGAGAAAATCAAGGACATGTTCATTCATTCAAATAATTGTCATGGGAGAATATAAAACATGAACCATTTATCTTGCGATGGTGTATAGTATTTGATTTTCGATGCAAATGGGGTAAGGAATGGGCATATAAAAAATAAGTACCACATTTTAGAAAAACTGATTATGTGACACAGAGTATACGTCAAAATAACTAGTCAAACCTGCTTTAGTGACCACCTCTATTAAGCAACAACTTGTATTATGTGACCTTAATCTTTATTTCCCGTCACAATACATTTCATATCAATTAAACCTGTATTAATCGACAATCTGTCTTATGGGACCATATTTCATTGTACCCTTGGAAGGTCAATTAAGACAGGATTGACTGTATACAAATTAAATTGTAATAAACTAGAGGCTCCTAGGAGCCTGTAATCGCTCACCTGGCCCCAAACTTTGGCGGGCGGGGTTGTCGGATATAATTCTGAAAGGGGACCATTTAAAGACCATTTCCCCATAGTTTGGGCCCAATTGGCCCAGCAGTTTCAGAGGAGATCATTTTTAAGTGATTTTTTGCCAAATTTTCTATTTTTAGTAATGGCGGATTTCTTGGTTGGTGGCCAGGGTCGTCAGACTCAAGTCTGAAAGATGACCACCTAAAGACCATTCCACCATAGTTTGGGCCCAATTGGCCCAGCAGTTTCAGAGGAGATCATTTTTAAGTGATTTTTTGCTGAATTTTCTATTTTTAGTGACGGTAGCCATTATGGTTGGCGGCCGGGGTCGTCGGACACACTTCTCAAAGAGGCCCATCTGAAGACCATTCCACCATAGTTTGGGCCCAATTGGCCCAGCAATTTCAGAGAAGATAATTTTTAAGTGATTTTTTGCCGAATTTTCTATTTTTAGTAATGGCAGCCATCTTGATTGGAGGGGGGATTGTCGGACACAATCCTGAAAGGGAACCACCCAAGGACCATTCCACCAAAGTTTGGTTCAAATTGGCCCAGTGGTTTTAGAGGAGTTGATTAAAATGCAAAAAGCTAACGACAGACGGACGACGGATGTCCAGTGGTAGCAATAGCTCACATGACCCTTCGGGTCAGGTGAGCTAACAAGTACTTAAATGATAAAAAAGCTATTTTACTCATGTTAAAATAATTATTACTGTGCAGTGCTTTGCTTTTCTGCAATTTGATATTTAACATATTTAAAATTTATATTTTTAATTGTACATACTGTAAATTCAGAAAATTTTGCGATTTTTTTTATTAATGCGAAAAATTGCAACTAGACGAAGATCGCAAAAATTAAATCTCTCATTTTGTCCTAGACACCTAGAATATATATTACTGGAAACTATATTTTGATTAAAACATGACCAGGCCAATTAAATTCTGCATCACTACTCCAATGATAACCTGAAGTTTTATTGAATCAGAGCAACACCCTTAGTATTTTCTCAATTTTAAGTACTGCCCTATGTGCAATGGGGACGTGCAAATGAATATACTAAAAAATGTTGTCATAAAAATAAGTTCATTTACAAAAATCAAGATAGTTTTTGTTGAGTATGAAAACAAACTTGGTCGGGTACATCAAAGACTAAGAAACTGATATTAGCTGCTTTTCCGCTAGCACGCAGCATTAAGGAGAAAGTGGAAAGACTGTTTGGCTAGGAATCAGGGGAATGTATCTAAATTACCACAATTACACTTTAAGTTACAGAAATAATGAATTTTTTTTTAAAATCTGATCAAAGAAAACAATATCACCTGTGTTTTCTGTTGATATTGGAAGTCTTTTAAGTGCTACAGTAGGTTGACAATTCGACAAAAGGTAGCTTGAATCTTCTGTAGTATTACAAACTTTAAAATCGTCGCTGATGTTAAGGGCATCTGTCAATAGTTCTATGCCATCATTGTCTCCATTCTGCAGTATATTCTTAGAAACTTTGTCTGATTTACCGATGACTGCATCAATGACTTGTCTCTTTGCCTTTAATTTTTTCTTGGCAGATTTTTCACAATCATTTTCAGAACTCACGTCAGTTAAACGCTTCCTTTTAGCTGATGAAGGTGTATTAATTGTTATTTTATCTTTTGAAGGCAAAGGACTGACACTTAATGTTTTGCTCTTTGATGATCTTGTCATTTTAAAATCTGGGATATGTGACTTGAAATTAGAATTATCTCTCAATGCAGTGTTTTCCGTTTTTTTAATGTCAGGATTACTACTTGATCTGGTACAAATTACATTGGAATTTGCACGCTGGTTAGTGGGTTGCGCTTTTAAAATATTCTTAATATCACTTTTTCTGGCAAGTGCTGTTTTCGTGTTAGCAATTTCATCATTTGGAGTGGCTGATAGTGATTCTACAAATTGTAAAGAACCATCATTGTCTGGTCTAGTGGATTCTTCAGTGTTACCACTAGTTTCAGTAGATTGTCTCTTTTGGACATCAGTCGTATAATATGGCCATGTTCCTGTTGTATTTATGATATCAATATTACCATTTTGTCTTGTCATTACTGTTGTTTGGTTATTACAATCCTGAATGGGTACTTCATCATGAATGACATTAGTCTTAGCAAGATCACTATTGGAACCTTTTTGATTTGGACTCAAAATAGACCTCAAAACAGATGTATTTGCATTTGATCCCGAGCTCTTACTGTTGTCATTTGAATTCATTGAGTTACCACTACAGGATCTATATGCCTTTAGTAATTTTTCTTGACATTCTTCAAATGATGAAAATCTTTCCTTCAAAACGAATTTATCTTCAATTTCTCTGAAATTCATATTTAAGATTATATAATAAAAGATCACAAATATTTTCCGTCATGGCCGTGATCCTACGGTAGTTGGAATTTCAACCACCTATTCAATCGGTGCTACTATCACCACTTATTTTGTGAGTTCGAATCTCGATCTGTGCTAGGTATAAACCATTATATGATAAAGTTTGTCTGTGACTTGCGACAGGTCGGTGGTTTTCTCCGGTTTCCTCTATCAATAAAACTGGCCGCCACGATATTACTGAAATATTGTTGAAAGTGGCATCAAACACCATCAGACAGACAGAAAGATCACAAATATTTTCTCAAATAGAATTTTTCTGAATTTTGATCAAACATTATTTTGATGAAATGTTCTTCTGTAAAATATGATAAGAAAGGTATATATACACATGCACTAAAGTTTACATGGTTTTTGTCTGAAAATAAGAATGAATGTAACAGGAAAATATACATGTACATTGTACCAGAGCCATTTTCAAGATAATAATTATTTTATATGATCTTTTTTGTGCTACAAATTATGAAATTATGCTATACATGTGTACAGGTTGATATATGGTGTTTAATGCCACTTTCAACCATATTTCAACTATATCATGGTGGTCAGTTTTATTCATGGAGGAAACAGGAGCACCCGGAGAAAACCACTGATCTGTCGCACAAGTCACTGACAAACTTTATAACATAATGTTGTATCGAGTACACCTCGTCTGAACAGGATTCACAACGTTAGTGGTGATAGGCACTGATTGCATGGGTAGTCATAAATCCAACTATCATATGATCATGACCACGACGGCCCCTTAGTTATCAATACAGAAATAATAAAAAATGTACTTAATAAACAAACATGAAATAAGGTAAAATAGTTCATACTGAAGAGTAAAAACAATGTATTTGTATAAAATGTATATATACTATATCAATAAGCAGAACAAAAACATGGAAGAATATGTCAATAGGACATGGTTGCCTTGCGGATTAAGTAAACAGGTATTTTCAGCAGATCAAGAGGCATAACACCAGAACGTAAAAAGTGGTCCAAGTACAATAATATGTATGAAATATTTGCCGCTGGATGTTAAGCATCATCTAATCAATCAATCATCCAATACATAAATGTTCTGGTTCTGCTGAATGGCTTGCCGATGATCTTTTTGCAATCCTTTTTTAGTGCAAAATAGTTGCATCTGTAAAAATAACGCTCCCCTACCTAAGGTTAAAGCACAGGCACTAGACATTGTGTCAATACGAATATAACATAAGCAATGGGCAGAAAATAGTGTCCAATATATATAATATATATAAGGCTTCCAATGCCAAAATCGGTCAAAATGTAAATGTTCCAGACCATACGCGTATTTGGACCGTACGCGTATTTTTTCAAAATACCTATACGGTCGGACCGTACGCGTACGGTCTGCCTAGTTTTAAGAGATTATCGAGGCTTCAAAAATATTTTACAGATTAACGTTATTCGAATCTAAAACATATTTTAAAAAAAAGTTAATTATCGCAATTGTACAATTTAGAAATAAGTTTAATTTAATCTACTAGTATTACAAACTTACATGTCCTGAATTTAGCATGTTCGTAATAAGTGAATTCTGCTCACTCGCAGTTAACAAAATAGTTTAAAATTGAATAAAGTTATCAAAACCACCAAACCAACTGTTTACTCGTGGGAAGGCAGAGAGAATTACTAATGTTTTAATGATGAGAAAATACAATAAGAAAGTGTCAACGTCTAATGCGAAAATTGAAAAAGGTAGTTTTGTAACCGTAAGAATACCTATTGTTGATAGGGCATCTGGTTTATAGATATTCGACTTTAAATAAAACTTATTTGATTTGGTGATCTACCACGATTATTGTGTAGGGTTGATGATATTATTGGTAAAAAAGATGCAAGTTTGTACAAATTATCATGTGAATTTGGTGTGTTAAATTCATTTTATAATGATATGGGTGATATAGAACTTTTGACACGTAAAGTTGAAACTTCGCATTGGAAAAAAGAAGAAATTTCTCTGCATGCTGCTGCAAAACAAGCAAGTTTTTCTCTTGCAAGCAAAAGATGTAAATGCAAGGGAACATGCATGAACAAAACATGTAAGTGTTGAAAGTCCGGCGTTCCTTGCAGCAGCAAGTGTCACTCTGGGCGTGCATGCGAAAATGTGATTCAGGTAGACAATTAAAATTGCATTATAGCTCAAAAACTGTTCACTTTTCATGAGGTGATGGTGTTTTGTTTAAAGTAATCATAATTATGATAAATGTAATTTGTAAAACTCAATAAAAGTTTATGATATGATGTTTGTATTGAAAAAAACCCATATGGTCTAAATACCC
>MJUT01064298.1:239614-268435 GCA_002080005.1 Gigantidas platifrons
ACATATTTTTATTTTAAAACAACCATAATTCACGTAAAGAACGACAAAAAAATCTACTGCTCCATCCGTATCGTTTTCGTTGCCGTTTTAAACTTGTTTTCAAATTAAACATTACCGATAAACTTCCTGCATTCACAAAACAGCTAATTTTCGCTTGCAAAATGTAGAATAATTGGTTTAAACTCTTTTAACAAAACTAATTTAACATTTCCCTGTCTAAAATTTATCAAAAATACATGGATTAACAAATACGTGATCTGTGGTAAGCAGTATTTTGCCGTTTGAACGAGGATTTCTGCCGTGAATTTTTTACTGAATTTCCTGCGTTCTATAGATAGGAACTAGAATTTTCCCAGATTTGTTGGGGAGGAAAGGGGGTGCGTTCTATGCACCAGTGCGTTTAATAGACACAAAAACACGGTAAATGCAAGGGAACATGCATGAACAAAACATGTAAGTGTTGAAAGTCCGGCGTTCCTTGCAGCAGCAAGTGTCACTCTGGGCGTGCATGCGAAAATGTGATTCAGGTAGACAATTAAAATTGCATTATAGCTCAAAAACTGTTCACTTTTCATGAGGTGATGGTGTTTTGTTTAAAGTAATCATAATTATGATAAATGTAATTTGTAAAACTCAATAAAAGTTTATGATATGATGTTTGTATTGAAAAAAACCCATATGGTCTAAATACCCATATGGTCCAGCTCGTACAAGACCGTATGAGTATACTCATACGGTCGGACCGTACGCGTATGGTCGGACCGTACGAGTATACTCATACGATCTGGACCGTACGCGTACGGTCCAAATACGCGTATGGTCTGGAACATAAACAAAGTGGTTTATTTTTTTGCACGCCTTTTTTCGTGTAAATCTTGTGGTATCCTTCGATTCTATACTACCTAAATATACTTCTGTCTTACTTTTTTCAGGAATTAATCCATCATCAGAGCGTCACAGAGAACTTTTTGTTGAATGCTGAAGTTTAATGACTTTCATAGAGATCAATAGCAATTGCAAACTTGAATTAAATCCCTTTACGTTCCAAATTAAATATTAACTAGATATTCATGAGTTACATTTACATACCAAACCTAATTTCAATCGGACTTTTTGTTCACAAGTTATAATTTGGAAACCAGAAAATTAGCAATTTTGAAGAATAAAAAGGGATGTAACTCTGGTAAGATTTGTCGAAAAATGATCGCTATCAAACTTGACGTAGATATTCATGAGATACACTTACATACCAAACCTAGTTTCAATCTGACTATTTGTTCCCAAGTTATCATCTGGAAACCAAATATTTGGCAATTTTGAGGTATAAAAAGGGGCATAACTCTAGTGAAAATTGTTGAAAAATTGTCATTATCGAACTTGACCCAGATATTCATAAGATATACTTACATGCCACACCTAGCTTCAATCTGACTTTTTATTCACAAGTTATCATCTGGAAACCAATTCGTGACACACGGACGAAGTATAAAAAGGGATGTAACTCTGGTAAGAATTGTCGAAAAACGATCGCTATTGAACTTGACCTAGATATTCATTAGATACACTTACATACCAAACCTAGTTTCAATCTGATTATTTGTTCCCAAGTTATCATCTGGAAACCAAATATTTAGCAATTCTGAGGTATAAAAAGGGGCATAACTCTAGTATAAATAGTCGAAAAATTGTCATTATCGAACATGACCTAGTTCTTTATAAGATACACTTACATACCACACCTAGCTTCAATTTGACTTTTCATTCACAAGTTATCATCTGAAAACCAAGCACACGGACGGACGGATGGACGGACGGACAACATCCATTTCTATAGTCCCTTTCGACGAAGCGTCGGGGGACAAAAAATGGAATGCCATTTTGTACAAAACACATATATTTTTGCATTGAGGAAAACAACAACACAACTTACCATTAATAATATTTCTATCAGTATTTTATTTGATTTTCGTATGAAAATTATTCAGCCTGGGACAGTTGCAATGGCTATTGACCACCATGAAAGTCGTTAAACTTCAGCATTCAACAAAAAGTTCTCTGTGATGCTCTGATGATGGATTAATTCCCGAAAAAAGTAAGGCGGAAGTATATTTAGGTAGTATAGAATCGAAGGATACCACGAGATTTACACGAAAAAGGAGTGCAAAAAAATAAACCGCTTTGTTTACATTTTGACCGATTTTGGTATTGGAAGCCTTGTATATATTATATATATTGGACACTGTTTTCTGCCCATTGCTTATGTTATATTCATATTGACACGTCTAGTGCCTGTGGTTATAGCAATCATAGTAGGTCCACAATCACCTCTGCTAATTGCGTTAGTAGAGATCTCCTTTAGCTCAGTTGGTAGAGCGGTGGCTTACAATGGAAGAAGTCCCGGGATTGAATCCCATCGGAGACATTGCCTTGTTTCATTAATATGTAAGCCAAATTCTAATTTTCTGAAAAATATTATGAATGCTTTAATCAAGAAGACACACGTGCTTCTGGCAAAAAAAAAATGTATTTCAAATACCTAAAAACATACCTCTTATTGTTTATGAAGAGTTTGTAAGAACCATCCTCATCTGTCATTCTCAAAGGGATGAAAGCAAATGATAAACTTTGTGGCCAGTCTACGTTGTTTCCAATATAATTTGATACATGATTTCTCATTGCTCTCCATAAATGATCTAAAACGATATACAAAAAAAACCAACAAAATATTAAAGATATCTCATTACACATGTACATGTATTTAGTGGGTGAAATAGGTTTGGTTTATGATGTTTAATGCCACTTTCAACAATATTTCAGTTATATCATGGTGGTTAGTTTTATTGGTGGAGAAAACCGGAGTTCCGGAGAAAACCACCAACCTGTCGCAAGTCACTGACAAACTTAATAACATAATGTTGAATCGAGTACACCTTGTGACGAATGGGGATAGAATTAACAATTTTAGTGGTGATAGGCACTGATTGCACAGGCAGTTGTAAATCAAACTACCATATGATCCCGACAATGACAGCCCCCCCGAAAAAATTTGTATTGACGAATAAATTTGAATTCACAGAAGATGAAAATAGTAAGATCATCCAATATTACTTTTTAACATTCTATTTATTTATAATTTCATATATAACCAAGGCTGTGTGAATTTCTACTTTCATTTTTTTTATTTTAGGGGTGCTTGCAAGAAAAAAATAATTTCAGTTTTCTTAATTTGTTTTTGTCTTCTAACAAACCTGTGTAATGACGATTGCTGTGTATTATAATGTCTAAGTTCAAATCTGCAGATTTTAGAAGTTCTATATCTGGTGTATAAGATGACAATGGTATCCTTTTACTCTCTTTTAAATATAACTTCTTCATTATATGATACCTGAAACAAACAATATTACATATAGAATAATTGCAGTTATGAATTAGGAATAGGATTATGGTGTTTAATGCCACTTTCAACAATATTTCAATTATATTGTGGTGGTCAGTTTTATTGGTTTTAGGTTTATGGTGTTTTAACGCCACTTTCAACAATATTTAAGCTATATCGTGACAGTCAGTTTTATCGGTGGAGGTTACCGGAGTAACCAGAGAAAAGCACGGACCTGCCGCAAATCACTTAAAAACTTTGTCACGTAATGTTATATCGAGTACACCTTGCCATGAACGGAATTCAAACTCACAACTTTAATGATCGTTTGGTAGATGAATTTACAACTACCTGTGCCTATCAGCACTAAAGTTGTGAGTTTGAATCCTGCTCATGGCAAGGTGTACTTGATACAACATTACATGATAAAGTTTGTTAGTGACTTGCGACAGGTCAGTGGTTTTCTCCGGGTTCCTCCACCAATAAAACTGACAGCAACGATTTAAGTTATTGATGAGATTAAGATGACATCTGTTTTGTACTGGATCAACATGCCGAGTTGGATTTTTATAGTGTTAGCTCACTGAAATAACAGTCAACAGATAGACATTTCGACCTGCTTCAACATATAACAAGCGCTTAGGGTAATTGGGTAATTAGATAAGTGCTATATAAATGCCAGGGGTGTGGAAATCCCATGCCCGACTTGCCCGACTCGTACACATAACCAACCGGACAAGTAAATTTTTGTGCATTGGTTGTCTGTGGACAAGTGAAAATTGGCCATGTTCTCTGGGGGGGGGGGATCAAATTTCTTTTGATAATTGTCAAAAGATCATCAAATACGACAGTCTGTAACTATGTCGGTTAAAAGTTTATGACTAAAAATAAATTGATTGTTTAGACAGACAAATTATGTAGCAACTTTGGATTTTCGAGTTTTTGCATTAGCATTTCTCATTGACTCAGGATTGACGCCTAGATTTTATCTTCTGTATACGGGAAATTGAATTATTAAATTTTTCGAGAGATGGACAAGTTTGTCATGAACCAAGAAAAGAATCCGTTGCTACTCTCCAAATAATAATAAACCGCTAAAACGAAAGTCACAGGCAGACAAGGATAAACAATACGAAAAGAAACGAAAACGTGAATTTCAACAAACATGGTTAATCGATTTTCCGTGGTTGCGATACAAGGAAACTTTTCTTTAGACAATAAAATTAGCTTTTGCAAATGAACAAATATTTAATTGGAAATAAGTTAAATGATTAACAAATCAATTCAATAAATCAACATATATGTAAGGCATAGTACCAATTCAACAAAAAAGTCTGGGCAAGTGACTTTTTTTCCGGACAAGTAAAATTTCCATTTTGACTTACCCGGGGACAAGTGCTCAGATCAGATATTTCCACACCCCTGAATGCCTTGTAATAATAATAATAATAATAATTAACCTGACTCTGATCAAATCAGTTAAAACCATGGATCGATTATTATTAAATGTCAACCTAGCATTATTTCAGCTACTAAGTATATTCACGATGAGATCACAAGCACATGTATATATTACGATACCAGGCATATTGTGACAATTTTGTTAGATCTAAGATATTAATGATATGCAATACCTGCATACAAGATTAAGTAGGCTCATTGTGACAATGGTTGGAGATAATGTATCCACTACCATGACCTCTGGCCACATGGAATACAGGTCAAGAAACACCAACACATACTTCTTCTTACCCCAGTGGTCATATGGTCCAAATACACAAACTTCTACCTGTACATAAAAATAGAAGCCAAATATTACGATTATAGGTATAACACATATGGACATTACAATTAATTTACAACTACCTATGTAATCAGTGCCTATCACCACTAGAGTTGTGAGTTACCTATGTAATCAGTGCCTATCACCACTAGAGTTGTGAGTTACCTGTGTAATCAGTGCCTATCACCACTAGAGTTGTGAGTTACCTGTGTAATCAGTGCCTATCATCACTAGAGTTGTGAATTACCTATGTAATCAGTGCCTATCACCACTAGAGTTGTGAGTTACCTTTGTAATCAGTGCCTATCACGACTAGAGTTGTGAGTTACCTTTGTAATCAGTGTGTATCACCACTAGAGTTGTGAGTTACCTGTGTAATCAGTGCCTATCACCACTAAAGTTGTGAGTTACCTATGTAATCAGTGCCTATCACCACTAGAGTTGTGAGTTACCTGTGTAATCAGTGCCTATCACCACTAGAGTTGAGTTACCTATGTAATCAGTGCCTATTACCACTAGAGTTGTGAGTTACCTGTGTAATCAGTGCCTATCACCACTAGAGTTGTGAGTTACCTGTGTAATCAGTGCCCATCACCACTAGAGTTGTGAGTTACCTATGTAATCAGTGCCTATCACCACTAGAGTTGTGAGTTACCTGTGTAATCAGTGCCTATCACCACTAGAGTTGTGAGTTACCTGTGTAATTAGTGCCTATCACCACTAGAGTTGTGAGTTACCTGTGTAATCAGTGCCTATCACCACTAGAGTTGTGAGTTACCTATGTAATCAGTGCCTATCACCACTATAGTTGTGAGTTCGAACCCCGTTCATGGCCAGGTGTACTCAATACAACATTAGGTGATCAAGTTTGTCAGTGACTTGCAACACTCGGCGACAGGTTGGTGGTTTCCTCCACCAATAAAACTGATCGCCACAATATAACAGAAATATTGTTGAAAGTGGTGTTAAACACCATAAACTAAACCAATCTAACCAACATTACATCTACACCTTGCACAATGATCTGAATAGTCATTATTCATTTCAGTTTCCAAACAATCACCTCTCATACATGTATACCATTTGAAGTATGGATGTACATTAAAGAAATATTTTTTCTTCCTCATGACTATAATATAATGTGTGGCATCCATCCTACAAGGGATTTAATATATAAAACATGTACAGTATTACTGTGAGTAAGTATATAAAATAGTCATTTTTTTCCTCTTGGTCAAATTGACATTTTAAGACAGAAATTCATTTTTGATGATTTTTGGTGTTTAATGCCACTTTCAGCAATATTTCAGTTAAATGTGCTGTAATGAAAACTATCTATATCCGAATGAGCTGTTTTGTATTCACATTTGTTTGTTTTTCCAATGAAATTTGCCTTTTTGTGGATAATTTAAATAACATGTACATGTATTTTGAAAAATATCAAATAAAAATATTTTCCCCCGAGAAAATTTTAAACTGTAGCTGAATTACAGTTTAGAACTGTTTTGACCTAAAGCTGGATCTAGTAGAAATTTAAACTAAAGCCACATGATGGCAAGTGTCTTTGGACAAGCTTGTGCATTATTTAGTTTGAATAGCATCAATTTGTATACCAATAATAGTACAAATTGTATGATAGAACAGATTTAGAAAATTTGAAGTCAGTGTTTACTCTTGTGGATTTCTGACAAAAGATCAGCAAAGGTTTGCTCCCCAACACCTTCCTCGTGTGTTAAGGATACCAGATACTTACCCATAGCCATGGCTCTCTTATATTACACCTGATTCATGTGTGAAGGTTGCCAGGTGCTTACCCATGAATATGGATTTCTTCTGTCGGATCATTATTACTCCAGACTTTTCTCCTCCATAATAAGTATGGTTGCTATGATATAACTGAAAAATTGCTAAACAATCATAACGTAACCTTGGATATTTGATAGTACATGATTACAAGCTCCCGCTAGCCTCTGGTTTAAGGATCGTCTTTAAAATTAACTTACAGAATGCCAGAACTCAGCAGGTTCTTTGGGTTCTATTGTTGATGTTCTCATGTCAGTTTTGTTTGTATGTTCATCTGCCATTTGATCTCTTTGAATCATAGTCAAAACATCTTCATCTTTTCCTGCAATATCATCATCATCTTCATCTTTTCCTATAATTTCATCCTCATCTTTATCTTTTCCTGCAATATCATCCGCATCTTTTACTGTCATATCATCCTCTTCTGCATCTTTTCCTGCAATATCATCCTCATTTGCATCTTTTCCTGTAATTTCATCCTCATCTTCATTTTTTCCTGCAATATCATCTTCATCTTTTCCTGCAATATCATCCTCATTTGCATCTTTTTCTGCAATTTCATCCTCATCCGCATCTTTTACTGTCATATCATCCTCTTCTGCATCTTTTCCTACAATTTCATCCTCATTTGCATCTTTTCCTGCAATATCACCCTCATATGCATCTTTTCCTGTAATTTCATCATCATCTTTTCCTGCAATATTATCTTCATCTTTTCCTGTAATTTCATCTTCGTCATATTTACCTGCAATTTCATCCTCATCTGCATCTTTTCCTGTGCTGTCATTGCTTCTTTTTACCACATAATTGTGATCTTCATGATTTGACCCCAAACTACCATCCTCATAATTTTCACCTCTTTCGTCCTCCTCGTTACTCACAGAATTATCCTGGGAATCAAAGTGCATTTCATTTTCAATAGGTATTGCTGAAGTACTACCTTTATGACTTCCACTAGTACTTTTCCCTTGTGGACATCCTTCCACATCCAACACACTGTTAATGTCTTTTTCACCATAGAGTTGATTTAATATAGTAATGTCATCCTCCAGTTTATCCGATGTTTTTCCACAACAAGTAGGACAATTCTTTCTCAATTTATCCATCATTTGATAATGGAAAGGTACATAGTATTTCTCTGAAAACAGTTCTGATGTCTTGACGATGCCATTGTGTTCAACCGTATGATCACCTGTAATAAAGTGAGTGAGTGAGTGATTGTTGATTACTCCAATTCAGCAATGTTTCAGCAATATCATGGCGACAACAAGCTAATTTTCAATGAGATGATTACGAGGTCCGCTTTGTTCTAGACTAACACGCTGAGTTGGATTTTTTATAGTGCTAGCTCAATGAAACAACAGTCCGTGGATAGACATGTCGCGCCACTTTGATACATTATTCTGATTCCGAGCCAACCAGTCTTTGCTCTTTCTCCTTAATGCTGCGCAACAAATACCAATTTTATAGTTTTTGGTATGACCCGACCGTGGCTTGAACCTACGATCTACCGCACCCGAGGCGAGCACGGTAACCATTACGCCACTGATGCGATTGAGATGTATTGAAAAGTGCATTTCAAGCAAAACATAAACTACAGTATGCTTATCTAGAATTTGGTCAGATGATGTCGTTATAATGTTGCATTAGAAAACAGATATTACATAGATATTAATGTGTATACAGATCAAACGGAAAAAGTACAAATCATTGATAAATAAATATATCGAAAATATCATAATTCCTAGTGATTCAGCTAGACACCAGTTTCACGACATTTGCCCACCTATTTTCTCAAATTGTCCTATGGAACTTTATACAAATTAGCTTGATTATTAAAGAATGTCCTGAAGAAATTTTGATAAAACTGGCCTGGCAATTGTCCTGTAGATTTCAAAATCTATATGAAACACTGCATCCATTTTAACATTGTAGAAAGACATTAAGATGCCCCTTTTTCATAATATTCAGAAGAAAAAGAGATTGTAAGTACTAAAGTCAAACCTACATTATTGTAATTAATAGATTAATGATTGAATTCTAGTTGTTTGTTTTATTGGAGTTAACAATATCAATGTTTTATGTAGCAAAGTTTGTCAGTGACTTGCAACAGGTTGGTGGTTATCTCCGCATTCTCCGGTTTCCTCCATCAATGAAACAGAAATATTGTTGAAAGTGGTGTTAAACACCATAAACCACCAATGTAACAAGGTTCAGTAATTCAATATATTACTTAGCATCTAAAATATGTAAGTCACAAATAAGGTTAGTTTATGGTGTTTAATGCAATGTTCAACAATATTTCAGTTATATAATGGCAGTCAGTTTTATTGGTGCAGGAAACCGGAGTACCAGGAGAAAACAACCAACCTGTCACTAACAAACCTTATCACATAATGTTGTATCGAGTACACCTTGCCATGAATGGGGTTCGAACTTACAAATCTGGGTGTGAACCCATGCCGTTTTGGTGATAGGTTTGTATGAGTTGGTGGGTAATCCCAACTACCTAACTCATTGAGCTACCCGGGCCTTTTTAAGTTCAAACCTAAGACATGCCTTAACATAAACAAAAAGGTTGTTATTAGAGGCAAACTTAATTAAGCATGGTAAACATTACTCAGCGTCATATTAGAATTACCATGTTAAATCTCTGTTGAGAAAGTCAATAATGTATTCATTCCTTGTGATGGAGTATGGTTATTGATGTTCCATGCAAAGGGACAAGGAATGGGCATATAAAAATAAGTACAAATGCATCATATTTGTAGAAAAATGGTTTATGTGACACAAAGTATAAGTGGAATTGGTTTGGGACTCTACCAATGGCAAACCAAATTACAATTTTGTTGCGATTTGGCTCTTGAAGCTATTTTTTCTTCTCTGTACATTGGTAGAAGATAATTATACTAATACCATGGTATCAGGTCATATTGGCACCTTGTCACTTCTGCACCTATCTAAATAGTCAAATCGACACTTACCTTACATTTGGTCAATTCGGCATCAGTATTATGTAGTAAGGCCAACCTTAAAAAATAGTTTGTTTCCACTTTTGCGACCCTACCCTCAAAGTAGTGGGTAGGTAGGTAGGTAAAATATTTTTTTTTCATCAAATGAACCTCATAATAAGCACTTGGCAGAATGATCTACCCAACACATTCTTATTTATTTCATTGTGTCTGAAACTGAATCTATATTAAATACGTTCATATTTTGCAGATGCAAGGGCACATGAAAAAATCTTCCCATGTGTTTTTACTTCAGATCTTTTTTAATGCATTGCTAACCAAAGTTTTTTCAACCTTTCCAGTTTTCGACAGCACTGACACACTGTCCATCGTTGTTATAGCTTTTCAATACGGATTTGCCTCAACGATCTTCGATGAAGTCATACGTAATTGTAGAAGTATTCAGAATTGAAATTGAACAAATAATTTTCTCTCGTTTCCGGAACGGATGCGAAAAAAGTTCGCAGAAGTCTATAAAATTTTCCTGGTTGGGCAGATTTTATCGGGTCGGTCGGAAAAGGGGAAACAAACAATATTTTAATTTTGGCCTAATAATCAAATATTTATATAAAAATTAAAAAAAAGAAAGTTGGGTTAGATAATAAACTTGCAAAATGTCAGATGACAGCTGCATACAGAATGCAAACTAGGTCCGTCCTTGACAATCTTGAGGCACTTCAATGTCAGCAATGTCAACGATGCTGCCATCGTATGCAATACTGGTGAGTTTTTTTTTGTTTTTTTTGTTTTTTATTATTTTACACCAAAATTTAAATATTTTATTTTCAAATTATTTTGTATTGGGACCAAATATACTTTTAAGGGCAATTTATTTTCGAATAAATAATTAAATTATACAAATCATTTAACGTAATTTGCTTAATTTTATGGATTCAATTCTTGTTTATCTAAATAACGAACTAATGATAGGTGTGATTTGTGATTATAAAAGTGTCATAATCGTGGTACATTTAAGAAATAAATCATGGAAGCCAGAATGTGTTGGGAGTTTTAACATGGATTGGCGGATATTAGTATTTTATCCCGAGCCAGAAGCAAGGGATAAAATTTACTAATATCCACCAATCCATGTTAAAACTCAAAACACATTTTGTTCTTCTTTAATATATTTCTTATTTTCTAAAAAAAAATGTTGTTATGCATTTTTTTTTTCTCTCTCTCTCTCTCTCTTGATGTCTTGCTTCTCTGCCTCAGACACGAGGTGGAATGCCACAGCTATATATGCTGGACATCTCCAGAAGCACTGTCCCTTGGTGTCTGTGGCTGAGTAGCAACATATCTGTATATTATATATCCTTGGAGTTCTGCTGGGGGCACGAGGTGGAATGTTCAATTGAACATATCCATAAGCATCGTCTCTTGGTGGCCCTTGTAGATATCCAATGTTTCATCCATAAGTCCAAATATACTAGCCACTTCTTAGTACAAACTAAGATATGCATTACAAGGATTACATATTTTTTTTTTTATTATTATTATTTTTTTATTTTTTTTGGTATGTGTGATATTGTTTCTGTGATTTTCCTGGATTGCACTTCGGCAGAGATCAGGTATAATAGTACCACATATACTGTATCACTACTGAATATACTATCAATTAAAATTATTTATATATTTACTGTTTATAGCATTGTACTGTCTATTGTATTAATCATAATTGTTATATTTATGTAACTGCCCCCTGTGGGACCATGCTTGGAATAATAAATATTTGAATTTCAATTTTTGAATTTGAATTTTGGTATACTATATTACTTGTTTTGATAAATTTATTATTGTGACATCCATTTATTTTTATAACACATAACAATCATCTAATGATTATTTTTGGTATCATATACACATGTACAAATGTATGACAATAGCAGTTAAATTCAATTTTAGTAAAACGAGGACACAAATAATTGGGCATTCTAACAACAGAAAACAAATTGATATTATAATCACTTAAGACATTAATTTTATCAAAATTCATCCATTCTACAAACACTTCAATACAAATTATCCCATTTTCGGAAGAGAAACATGAGAAAATTAGCTAATATAGCACGCCGGGTATTCGGAAACTCAGTGCAAGCTAGTTATTTTGAATGTTTTCATTGGTCAATTTTGAATTTTTGGACACTACAGACTGCGGAGCATGCGGTTCCGTGTTCCCGTTGCCATCATGCTCCACGGCCTGTAGTGTCCAAAAATTCAAAATTGGCCAATGAAAACGCTCAAAATAACTAGCTTGCACCAAGTTCAAAGTGTCCGCACCTGTTCTGAGTATACGAATACCTGGCGTGATAAGGAAATCAGGGGAGTCACAGCTCCAGATAGATAATTTCAAGTGACATCTCCCTCTAATTTACACTCACTGCTTAGAAACTATCTGAAACTTTTTGAGAAAGATTCATGCGTCTTAATACACTTCATAACATTCACAAAATGCTTCAAAATTGTTGACGGAAAAGCTTCCTAAAAACTCAAAACCCAGGATCTTCCGGGGGGGGGGGGGTGCTTTGCCCCTCCCCAGGGCCCCCTACCAGGACTCTCCCCTGGACCCGCTGGAGACCTTAAGCGGTCCCCAGATCCCTTACCATCTTTAGTCCCCCCTAACACAAAATCCTGGATCCGCCACTGCCCTTATCCAAATATCCATATACCTGTGGCTACCTGGACAACATATATGCTTCCATACTGAAGTAAAAAAGCTTTTTTTCCCTTAAATTTAATGCCCAAAAAAAGGGGAGGGGGCAAAATTAGTTTTGCCAACCTCAATTTTTCAGCTCCATCTTCCATGAAGGTGTATTTGTGATGTCCGAACTGCAGACTCATCTGGAGCATCTGATTTCATTAAATATTTGTCTTTTTGTTACATCAATATATGTTATACCTGTATATTTATACTAGTATCATATATTGTTATTGAAGGTAGCTCTCGATCAGTGTATATTGTAAACAATCGAAGCTTCTCAAATCGGATGTCAAGTTATGTAATTTTCCTGAAAAATTATCTCCCTTTGATGTCTGCACAACTTTTTATTTGTGAAATAAATTATATCAATGGGGGAAAATGATAGAAATAAGTTTTAATTTATGTTAAAATGATGTGGATTTTGTTAAAATTAAACATTGATTTAGCACATACAACCTAAATCGTATTATTTTTATTAAATTTCCACTTCAAATTATGTTTTCACAAAGAAAATAAGCTCGATTTGAATATCCCTACTATATAATTTTCACATATTCGAAGCATTTGTACACAGGTCTCTTTATATAGCCCCATAGAAAATACCCTGTAACTGGGTGTCAACTTTTCTGAATTTTTCATTCATTGCATTGGGGCTACATCTACTGTGGCAGAGGTGCCATGCAGTTACTATCTAATGACTGACCAGTGATGTTTCCCATTGCTCAAGGATCTTAACCCACAACACAAAAGGTATAATTACAGACTTTCTGTCATCTCAACAAGATTAATCAAACCAATATTATCATGTTTTAAACAGACACTTGTTTCTGTAAAAAAATAATACCATATAAGATACAATGTATATGGTATACATGGCCGTCGGAACGGGGGGTGCGTTGGGTGCGATCGCACTCCCCTTTCCACAAAAGAAAAAAAAAAGTTTGAAACTCAATTATCCAATAAATACAATATGCCTTTATATGATTCATTGCAAATGCGACTTCTGCTTTTGACACAACAAGAATAGTACTTTCAGCCACCTGCACTGTTTCTTTATAGCCCTTTTCGGAACCGTTTCTGGAACTACGAGTTTGATTCTAATTTTATAATTTCGTAAGAGTTATTTCCCTTACTCATTTTCTTTGTTTGTTATGTATGTACTGTATTTTATTGTCAAATTGTGTTGTCTTGGTAACAATTCATGCTTTGTGAATTTTAAGCCAAATAAAATTCTGTTCTGTCTGTTATCAAGTGAATTGATTGATATAACATGAAATGTCGGACACGACATTAAGCCGGGTTTTCCACAAATGTCGAACCCTTATAATTTGAGCAAGAAGTAACACTATATTTTCGTTCAATAGCATCTACATACTATTGTTGTCACTACCGGAACCAGTGGTGGATTCAAAGGGGGGGGCGCACCTGGCATCCCCCCCCCTAAAATTGAAAAAAATGATTTTTTGCATAAAATCTTTATTTTTCACACAAAATACCCCAAAAAATTTCGGCGATACTTTTTTAATTTCCCCCTATAACCTGAATCTGCCCCTGGGAACACTAATCCACAATCCCCTCCCCCGCAATAGACAATAGACAATATTTTATTTGCACGAACACATTTACAATAAATGGTTATGGCATAAACTGAAACAATACAAAATAACAGACTCATGGAATGACAGTGGTATTTAGTACTACTAAGTACATTATGGTGCCAAAAGTATTCGCGCATGTAAATTAATCCCTATATAATCAACCAAAACCACATTTTTTCAAAAAATTATTGCGAAGTCATTTCTGGATAGATGTTAACAAATTTTACACCAAAACATTCGGAATTGTCTATATTTTGATTGTTTATTTGCTCATTATGTTTATATGAGTTGTTTTTATTTATACATAATTTAAACATGATTGTTAATTTTTAGGATTTATTTTTAGTTGAAATATATAAGAAAATCAAAGTCAATTTTTATTTGTTGTGTTTAAATTATGTACAAATAAAAACAACTCTTATAAACATAATGAGCAAATAAACAATCAAAATATAGACAATTCTAAATGTTTTGGTGTAAATTTTTTTAAATCTATCCAGAAATTACTTCACAATAATTTTTTGAAAAAATATTGTTTTGGTTGATTATATACCGGTAGGTTTATTTTACATGCGCGAATACTTTTGGCCACACACTGTATATTAAAATAGCCTCAGTTTCTAAATGGCCTTTCTCATTAAGAAACAATCATTTAAAAAATTGACTGTAATTTTAAGAGTGACCAGCAAACTACTATTAAAAAGTAAAGACATGTGTCTTAATAGCTGCGGAACCATAGCCCTTATGGTCCTTGGCCAGTTTTCTGATATTTGCGGACCATAGGGCTACGGATTTCACCCTATCAAAAACTTTCGAAAATGCGCGGTGAAAATTTTGCACACCTTTTTTGCAAATTATTGTCATGAAATCGGGTCCGAGAACGATCAAACATATATGTATCGTTTCGTTAGATATTTATCTACATTCTTCTATACTTACTTCGCTGGATCTAACAACTCATACAAGCCTATCACCAATACGGCGTGGGTTCGCGCCCGGCTTTGTAAATTACAAAAAAGGGTACACTCGACTCGCAACCGATAAAGTTTACCAGTTGCTTGCCCATGGTCGGTGGTTCTCTCCGGGTACTCCGGCTTCCTCCACCACTAAAACTGGTCGCCATGATATAGCTGAAATATTGTTGAAAGTGGCGTTAAACACCAAAAATCAATTAATCAATCTATACTTACTTATCTATTAATATTCATTTCCAGCTCGTAATCATAACATCTCGATATTACCACAATGACAGATGGCGGAACGAAGTAGGTGGGATCAGTTAATATCGAGACATTTGTTATGATAACGAGCTGGAAATGATTGTTAATACTAGGTAAGTAAGTATAGAAGAATGTAGATAAATATCTCACGAAGCGAAATATATATCGTGTCGTGACATCTGCTCGGTCATGCAATAAAGTCGGTCACTTGTTTTGATTTACCATTCTCGCGCAGCACGAGACCAGTGACGTCATTCTGTATATTTATACCGTATATAAGACGCCGAAGCAGGTTTTTAAAACTTGAAGATTATAAAATGCGATCAAAACAGGTAAGATTGAATTGACCAAATTTCATACAAGTAAAAAAAACTCCTATTTACTAATGTCCTTTTTATCTGGTCATTCTGCCTGTGAAATATATTTCAAGCGATGGTATTCTCCGAACATTTTTAACTTTCCGGTTTGTTGACATAATCGTCATCACAGTTCATGACCGTTTCTGGAATGTAGACCAAGCAAATTGTATTTTGAAATACTTTGAAAATATGATGATTGATCTTTCAGATTCCACCATTTTTGTTTGTGTTCATTGTAAGTGAGTGATATTAAATGTTATTAAAATAAATTGAAATCAGTCATTAATTGTTTTCCAAAAATACGGCAGAATGTAGTCAGTCTAATAGATTGTATTGACAAGCAAAAACACCAAATTCATTGGATTAAATACAAATGTACATTATTATATATGCCATTTATGGGTAGGCAAGTTTAATATTTGCATCAAATAATTAATTTTCAATACTTCAATTTCAAACTATTTAAAAGAAAACATCTTTCGACATTTTTCAGACAAAACAATTCCACTGAAAAAACTAAAATACTGTACTTTCTAAATCTGGTTTACTTTTTAAGTTTGGTTAGCCTAAGACAAAACCATGTGCTTTATTGACCTTTGACCGGCCTTATGTGACGTAATAGGACGCCATTTGGGAAAACCGTACACAACAAATATGGGTCAGTGTGTTTTTATTATCGATCTTTTTTCCATGGAACTTTACACATGTGAGCAAGAATAGATGAGGAACATAATTAAAAACAAAAAAATGTTTACTTTTCAAACATGAAAAAAATAATCAAACATTATCCAATGACTGACCGGCTTATTGTCATACGACGATATGTTTGATCGTTCTTGCAAAAATATCGGTGCAACTTTTTCACCGAGTATTTTCGAAAAGTTTTTGATAGGGTGAAATCCGTAGCCCTATGGTCCGCAAATATCAGAAAACTGGCCAAGGACCACAAGGGCTACGGTTCCGCAGCTAGTGTCTTAATGACCCCTATGAAAGCGATTCAAGCCCTTGTGGTTTTATACCTTACACATTTTGTACCTATTTTATTTAAATGGCATTCATAAAATGCTTGTAGTTTGTCTTCATTTGAAAATAGAACAAGTCTTTTCTGTGGTATTCGGTGTACTTTGCCAGCAGAAACTCTTTGGTAAGTTGGGCGAATAAAGAAAAGTTTATCGTCTTCGATAATAAATTCAGACGCCCTTTGTTTGAAATGACGTCTTTGTCGTCTCCTTTTATGTAATTCATGTAGTGGGAGTTCATTTGTCTGGAGGTAAAACAAAATGTGTTCGGGTTCAATTGTAAGCTTTCTCTTCTCCCGCTCGTCCATGTTTATAAAAATCAAGGGATGTAATTTTATTGTTCACGGTGTTGACGGAGTTTCGTCCCCTTTGAAACGGTGTATTATTAATATCCGGTTCCAAATTTGCAAATGGCGGTGTTCAAAAATTATGTTCAGGAAAGATAAATATATCCGTTGATATTTGAAGATGCCTCCGAAGAAAAGTAGATCTTCTAAAAGTGGATTGAACTATGAAAGTCTTATTCATTACATGAGACATGAAACATATCCAAAATATGTTGTTTCAGAGCACGAAAAACGTAATATCCGGAAGAGATCAAAGTCGTTCCGCCTTCAAGGGTGTTCCGAGGGAGACAAATTGTACTTCGTTTACACAGATGATGGTCAAGTCAAACAAGAAAAAGAAGTTATTTATACACATGAAGACCAGCAAAGAGTTTTTGATGAGTTTCATATCAATGAAAAAGGTAGTATGGTACTTCAGACTTGTCAGTAAAATAAGGGTAATTTACTAATTAACAAAATTACCGAACTCCGAACAATCTTCCAAAGGGAAAGTAAAACAGACAAAATCAGTCAACAACGAGAAAACTGTGAAAACCGTAATGACCCTGACTTGGTACAGGCATTTCCAAAGAAATGGTGGGTTGAATCAGATTTTAAGGAGCCAAACCTCCCACTTTCATTACGGTTCAAAGGTTCCGGGTGTCACTATAACAGCATTTATAACAATACTGGAACAAAATAGGTAAAATAGTAGTCAACGCAGTACTAAATTCAGTGAGGAGGGTGGAACATCTATCGTGAACCCTCTCCATCAACAACCATGAGTCCTCTGAAGTATTTTAACTACGAAAGTAAATGTCAAAAACACTCTTATGTCACACATTGACAAAAAATATTTTTGACATTGCTGTTGACTTCCTTTTCTCACTAATGAGACAGCACAGTTCCTATTTTTAGCCGTGTGAGATATCCTTGTCTCAACCCGTGGGTGAGACAAGAATTTCACGCTACTTTTCCTGCAAAATTGTTTTCCATGAACTGCTGAAGTAAATAGTTGAATTATCGATATATATACAATTATACATCCGTGTCCTGGCAGTATTTTAAATGAATTTTATAATAAAAATACAATTGTATTTAATAAACATATATGCTACTACAACAGCAATAAATACCTGTAAAAAAAATGTATTTGAATTTGGTCAAAGGGAGGTAATTTCTGTCTTTACGTTAGTTACTAACAAGGGAGAGCACTCTATTATTATTATTAAATAATGTAAAGAAAAAATGTGGAATTATTTTGTTAAATTAGTGAGAAAAAGAATCAAACACCGGTAAGAGAGCAAGACGGAAAAATCTCAGACACCTGCGGGAAAGATTTCTATTGGTCTCCAACTCGGCGGAGCTTGTTGGAGACCAGAAATATTTCTCTTGGGTGTCTGAGATTTTGCCGTCTTGCCCTCTTACCGGTGTTAGATACTTTATATCTTTATGCATTTTCACTTTATGAAAATCCATTGTTCATCATTGTCTCTGCAGAGACAGAATATATTTCGACAAGATCTTGGTATCGGAATATAAGCTTTTTAAGAGATTGCATAAGGCGAATCTTTTTATAGCCCTGGTCCAGTAGCCTGTTTCTCAGATAAAGATGACGTTTCAAGAAATCAGAATAATTGCTACTGGCCCTTGCATAACGAATCAATTGTGAGATGTAAACAGTACATATGCAGGAGAAGCTGGTATATTGCTGCACATACATGTATTAGGAAAATTTATGATTTTAAAGTTTATCATAACTTTTAAATTTAGTAAACCGAGATCATGAACATACATGTGATATAGTGCTACAGTGGTATTGTTATTGTTAGTGTTAGATAAAAAAAAAACTAATGATTTCCAGGAGTCTGACAGCTTTAGAGAAGAATTTCACTGAAAATAAATTATGAAAGCATTTATTTTTTGCAAAGTTTCATCTTAATTTCCTTTATAAACATGAATTTGAAATAGAAAATTTGTATTAAAATTTAAACTAGAAAGTACGTGTAAGGAATGGAGTTACTTCCCCTTGTATGGTTTAGTGGCTAAATACTGTCAGACGGTCAAAACATCAATTTTTTTTTATTTTTTTTACAGAGAACATATTTATAGTAAATATTATAAAAACCAATAGTAATATAGATATCTCTATTTTTCCTCAACGTACTAATCAATATTGCAGAAATATTGAAAACCAATAATATAGAAATCTCTATTTATTTGCACAACATAAAATACAACAAAATGATTGCAGAAATATTGAAAACCAAGATTCCACAAGAATAGTATAGAAATCTCTATTTTTGCAAAACATAAAATACATCAAAATAATGTAGCGGTATTTGGAATAGATGTGGTTGTTGCTCCATTAAACTCTTTGTTGTTCTTATCAAGTATTACATCTACTCTTGGATGAATATTTTTTTGACAAACACTCTCAGTATGTATCAGGTATAATAAATACATTTAAACACACATATAAAGTAAAACCCATGCATATAATTAAGAACTGTGAAGAAATGAGAATTTAAATTAATATAAGGGAGGTAACTCAAAATATATTGTTCTAAATTCACACCATGAGGATGCACAAACACACAATTAGTGCCTGTCAGCACTAAAGTTGTGAGTTCAAATCCCCTTCATGGCGAGGTGTACTTGATACAACTTTATGTGATAAAGTTTATCATTGACTAGTGGCAGATCTGTGGTTTTCTCAGGGTACTCCAGTTTCCTCCACCAATAAAACTGACTGCCACGATATAACTGAAATATTGTTGAAAGTGGCATTAAACACCATAACCCTAGCCCTAACCTAGGGGGCTGCTGTGGCCGTGAACATATGGTAGTTGGATTTACAACTACCTGTACGATCAGTGCCCATCACCACTAAAGTTGTGAGTTTGAACCCTGCTCAGGCGAGATGTACTTGATACATTATTAAAGAAATAATACATGGAAGCCAGAATGTGTTGGGAGTTTTAACATGGATTGGCGGATATTAGTATTTTATCCCAAGCCAGAAGCGAGGGATAAAATTTACTAATATCCGCCAATCCATGTTAAAAGCCAGAAGCGAGGGATAAAATTTACTAATATCCGCCAATCCATGTTAAAACTCAAAACACATTCTGGCTTCCATGATTTATTTCGATTCTGATATGTCTTTAGAGTACAAATACGGTAGTATACTTTGATTGGAAGACGGTAATTTATATTTACATGTACAATGTACGTTTGCGGAAAATGTCGCACACAATTTATGCTGCCAATGGAAAAGTTAGTCATATTCACCAGCGCATGTGTTAATAAGATTATACCGAATGGATAACTCGCTCGTTTGTTAACAAAGTGAAAGAAGGAGGTCATGTTAGAATATGTGATAAAGTTTGTCAGTGGTTTCCACGAGTTCTCTGTTTTCCTCCATCAATAAAACTGACGGCGACGATATACCTGAAATATTGTTGAAAGTGGCATTAAACACCATAAATCTAACCCTATCCCAATATTTTCATCTTTTACAGGTGTACATCTTGGACGTGAAAAGTTACTTAACATTATATCTCAGAAATACTACTGGCAAGGAATATGCCACAAAATCCGAGAGTTTCTCAGAGGCTGTAAAGAATGTCGGGATAAGATGGAATCACAGCAAATGAAAAAACATTATATGGAAATCGTAACAAATCCAGAAGATTATATAGGGGTAGACACCAAGGTAGAAGAGACACTAGATGTGAATGTGGAAGATAAATCAGATTTAGCCAGTGTTTCATTTAGTGATAGTTGGATAACGTCTGCTCAACAATCATTAGATCCTTGCTATTTCTGGGACATTGTAAGAAAATATAATTATATACATTGTATATCACACTACAAATGTATTATTATTATATAATAATAAACAAACTTTTTTTTATGTTAAAAGCAAATCTTTGAAATTTCCCTAATACTAAAGACTAATTCGCCTGTCACCACTGATGTTGTGAGTTTGAATCTCGATAAGGGCGAGTTGTACAACATTTAAAGTTTAATCAAGTTTGTCAATGACTTGTGACAGGTTAGTGGTTTTCTCCGGGTCCTCCGGTTTCCTCCACCAATAAAACTGACCGCCACGATATAACTGAAATATTGTTGAAAGTGCCGTTAAACACTATCAAACAAACAAACATCGGTCTATAGGGATGTCCTTAGTTCTATTCACAAAACCTAGCATTTCATGTTCATTTTCAAGGTTTTTATTCAAATTCTTACCTTTATTGAGTGGTTTTCTCTGGTTACTCCAATTTCCTTCACCAATGAAACTGACCGCCACAATATAACTGAAATATTGTTGAAAGTGGTGTTAAGCACCATAAACCGCAACCATTTATTGATTGCCGAAAACAAGGAAGTGTACATTTTCATTTGACTTTTCTCAAAACGTAGAGACTGTAAGTATGATTCTATGATCGGCAAGCATGTAATAATCATTACAAGATGCAGCATAAAAAGAGAATTGCTTGTGAATACACTTAAATGTACCATAGTTTACATTTGTCGTCTTACTTAACATGTGGTTGTACATGGTACAGACAAGTTCCATAGTTTACATTTGTCGTCTTACTTAACATGTGGTTGTACATGGTACAGACAAGTTCCCAGTGTTCATTTTTGCTAGTGTAGGTTTTTGATTACCAAACATAAAACCATAGGTTCGACAATCAATGAAAATTTTTAAAAATTCAAATAAAAATGCTGATAGTATTCATGAACATGAGGTTTTATATTATACAACAAAGTCAATGGATGTCCTCTGATTTTCTTAACTAGAGACAAAGAGTAACACAGCCTTGTTAGTGATCATGTTTCTTCATTAAATAAGAAAATAAACTTATGTGAAATCATACTTTGGATTTTTTTTTTTTTTTGCATGTACAAATGTATATGTAAATGTATTTTAAATTATAATAAAGGTATATTTTATACCAACCATTATAATTTAAAGTTTAGTAGAGCATCCATTTTCTTTCTTGTTTATATCAAAGAATATCATTGCAAAACAAAACAAAAAACGGAAAAGCTTTAAAGACAATGTATTTATTAGATCTCAGATTCTGACATGAAACACATATTTAAAATTTCAAGAGCATATTCCTATTATCCACAATTACTGTACATTGTTGGGTTCAAGATTATACCGGTACATGCTATGTCTAATTTTGGTAATATCTTTTTATTTTTTCACCATAATACATTGTATTACATTAGTTAAGAATATTAATGAAGATGTATATTTAATTTGTAATGATTGTATTTGATTATCAAATGGGGGAAAACAGGTACATGTATAGCAGCACCCTTCTTTATAAGGCCACTCCCATCCTATGAAAGGCCACCCCTCTTATCAAGCCAGGTTTCAGATGCACTGAGATAGTAAAATGTAACTGAATTAATCCCCTCAAGAGTGATCTCCCCTCTTATTTGACCACTTATTCATTACAGAATCATCGCCTTATAAGAAAGGGGAGACTACTGTTATTTATCTTTATACATTTAAGTGTAATACTTTGGCAGGTGGAGGTTAAATTGATTGGACCATTCGTATGTAATGGACGGATGAAGCATGTGATGGTTTTTATGGACGTTTTCTCTCTGTGGCCAGAAGCTGCCATCGTGGAAACCATGTCATCTACTGTTGTTACACATGTCATTATAAATCTTATATGTAGGTTAGTATACAAAGTTTTACAACATTAAAGGTACGTTTTATTCATTAATTATCACTGTAATTGCCATGTCACATATGCAGTTGTTGAATAAATTATTTAAATTGATGAAATTATCCTTGTTTGGAGGTGCTACTATTTTTCTGTGTGTGTTTTGACCTAATGCATTTGATATAGACATGGGTTTCATTAGATCTTTATGCGTGACATGCATTATATCAGAAAAGGGGGAGCAATTAAAGATATAATATTAACAAGAATGAATCTTTGAACATTTCAAAATTCTGAGCAACAGCAAAATTGTTGATGTTCTTGGAATTTAAAAAAAAAAAAACTACAACAGAGAATCCTGAATCAAAGTATTAAAAAATGTAACAATTTGATTTCATGAAAAATCATTATCGCATTAATGAATCTGGTGAATAAAAACTGAATTCTACACTTTTTTAATACTTCTGAAATATTTGCAGTAAAAGAGTTCCTGTTTTGATTTTCAATTGAAAAAAAAGACTTTTAGCACAATAAACAAAGCTATGGAACAAAACATGTATAATCATTTTGACAGGTTTGGAGTAATGAACAAGTTATTGGTTGGAGAAGTGAGAGATGACATGGACAATCATCTGATACCTAGAACTGATGTCCTTCTAGCTTCAGATATCAATATTGACATACAACATATATCAGCACTACAGACAGGTTTGTGTTAAAAGAATTTATTCCACAAATGTCCATTTTACCTAAATATAGCACATTTTTGGCAAAAATTATATAGTTCCTATATCTAATACTGTTGTAGTTTTTATGCCTCTATTGCTAGGTGTGTGTGGGGGAATTAGTTTTACCCATGTTCTTACATTCATGTCACATTTTGGTTCCATTAAAAAATTTAAGTATCCCTTAAGCAAATCATTTGAAATTTATTTACAAGGTCAAGGACCTTAAAAAGCAAAATAATTTTGATTTTGGGCTTTAACACATTTGCTGTTCTAGAGTTATAGCCCTTGATTTGCAGAAAAATACCAATTTCTTAAGTTTCCGTTAAAAACTAAGGTTTCCCTTTTATCAAACCATTTGAAATTTATACACAAGGTCAGGGACCATAAAAGAGAGTTCTAGTTCGTTTTCAGACTTTACCACTATTTTCATTCAGGAATTATACCCCTTGATTTACAAAATGTACCCCCCCACACACACACACAAAACCAGTTTCTCGGGTTTCTGCTCAACTGATTAAGATTTCTTATGTAAATCATCTGAAAGTTATAAGCAATTCTTTTGACTACAATACACAGGTCACATTTTGAATTTGGTTATTATTCCAGAGTTATGTTCCTTAATTGACAAATGGCACATTCTTGGATTCCATGCTGTAATTTTAGTTTCCCTTGACCAGATTTAAATCTTTTAAGATTTTTACATAATATTTTGTACCACATCTCACAGGCCAAGTTGGAATTTGGTTGATATTTCATTTATGGTTCCAGAACTATGTCCCTGTTTGCTATAACAACTTTAACAGAGTAGAATCAGCATTAATTTATTGGATGTGGGAGGTGTTTTGGTATTTAGCACCACTTTCACCCGTATTCAATTCACCATATGTTTTATTTTAACATCATGACCATGATCAAGCTTGTGACCAAAATATTCATTTGAAATAATATACCGGTATATACTGGAATATAATTTCTATTTTAAATCGTGTTACTAAATTTATTAGATAATATTTTACATTCTTTTTCTAGTTCAAGCTTGGAATGAAATTGGAGAAACAATGAATCACTTTGTAGCCAACAACCCAGATTGGACAAACTGTCTGTCATTTGCTCTACTTCCTCACAGAATATCTCGTGGCAGAACTACAGAATATTCACCAGCGTTTCTTACATATGGAAGGTTAGTAAACTTTATGACAAAGATTTTTTTTTGTATCGTAAATGTTGGGTTTTTTAACCTATTGTTATGCCATGTATGGACAATCATTGTATATGTACAGGTATGCAATTTATATATGCAAATGTATATTGTTAAGTGTCATGTTTACTTGCATAGGCAGATCCAGGGAAAGGGGAGGGTACAGGGGGCCGGAGCCCCCGTTTTGAGCTAAGTTAGACTGGCAAAAACATGTTTTAGCACAAAATTATCTATTTCGTCCTTGTCATTTTGCTTTTTGCCATGTTTTGTAATTTTCACTTTGAATTGCACCTCAGTATCGTAAGATTTTTCTTTAAATAAATTGTTTTGCAATCCGATTTTTTCTTTAAAAAAAAACAGGCCCCTCTAATGAAAATGTCTGGATCCGCGTCTGAATTGTGATCATTTAAAGTAGTCCACATTGACGATGTAATGGTTAGGGTGCTTGCCTCGAGTGTGGTAGATTGTGGGTTCAAATCGAAGATGATCAAATTTGCATTTGTTGCTTCTCTGCTTCTCTGAATGGAGTGACATGTCTACCCACAGACTGTTGTTTTAGCGATCTACAGTACAGTCAGAGCCATATTGTGATAAATCACTGTGATACTAGTAGTCGTATTACTCATCATAATGATGTGGATATATCTTTTGTTCTATTTGATATATCTTAAAAATTTCATTGTATTTATAGTTTTACTTGCTATCTCTGAAAATGTATAAGAAAGTAAGTAAATACTAGATTAAACAGACTAAAAGATGCATCATTATCACTATGTAGAATGGTACGTCTATTATATCATGGTGATGTATCCTTCAGAGAGGCCATCACTCTTATATGAGGCCATTTTTCCATTGCATAAGGAGTGGTCATATAAGAGGGGATTACTGTACATAATACATTTGTCTTTAAACATCCATTATAAATTATTAATTAATAATTTAATTTGATATGAATATTTCAATCCGATTGGCTAATCCATCTGGAGAAAATTTTGGTTATACTCGATAACCTGGGTTGGTATTGTGACGTCACCAAAGTGTTGATCCGCCAACGACAAATTCAAATAGTCACATGAAATAATCGTAATTAAAATCAAGGAATCATTAAATTTTGTTGTAAAAATTAAATTATAAGGAATATTTGAAATTGTTGAACAGGTTATACTTGCATAACCTGGTGTGGGTCAGTTTACGCTTTTCATAAACCGCTTATTAAGCATAAACCAACCCAAACCAGGTTATATTGTATAACCTGTTCAACAATTTCAAATATTCCTTAAATAATCCTTTATTTTACAATATACATTGTATATGTATTTATATATTTTAGGGAGTTAAAACTTCCAGTCTCTCTTAGTCATCAACCATCAGCTGAATCTCTCCAGGCAAGTGATGACTATATCACTGTTGACAAGAAAAAAGAATCCCTTGATAGACTGATGTCCATCTATAAAGGTTATTGTGGTCCTGTCAACATTAGCCAGGAATCAGATGTTTTCAAAATCCCATCTAAACACAGGAGAAGTTTACTTGGTAAACGCAAAATTTTGGATTATGAGATTTCTGAAAATGTTGAATCACAGCAAAGCGATGCCGATGGGGATATAAATTCAG
Source organism: Gigantidas platifrons (assembly GCA_002080005.1). NCBI lineage: Eukaryota > Metazoa > Mollusca > Bivalvia > Mytilida > Modiolidae > Gigantidas > Gigantidas platifrons. The sequence continues at coordinate 266,050 of MJUT01064298.1, forward strand.
CGCAGAGTGACGTAGGAGCATCATCATCCGTGATGAGCGAAGAAGAAGATAGCGTGGCAGACATAGAGATTAAGAAGGAAGTCGACAGTGGCGAGGAAGAACAGAACCTCTCGCAGACGAACACAAAAGGGAAGAGATGGTCAAAAACTCACCGTACTACTATAGATAACAGTAGTAACAACTCAGGTGACCTTAGTATAGAAGAGTTTCAGGCTTATGAAAAACTACTGGAGATTGATGAAAATCATATCCCTGAAAAATTGATGGTAAGATATTTTTTTTTACATTAGAATCATCAAGAAGTAGAGTTATTGCACTTAAGTTTACCAGAGTTGTTGCCCTTTATTTGTCAACTTTAATCTGAAATGTGTCATGTAAATTCTATAGTTTTTAAGCTTAAATTATCTTTTATAATACTGCTAACATTATTTGATTAATGTCTGAATTGATACTGATGAAATGTGCTGTATTGGTTTATTTCTTTTTGAATTTCGCTCTTTGAACTAGTATAGACGTAGAATAACGTGTTCTGGAACTTTCTGTGAATTATATATATATTACACAGTGAAACCTGTCTAAACAGATCCTCCCTGGGAGCAACTATTGTGTTTTAAATAAACAGGCAATCGGTTTATACAGGTTAAATTAAAAAAAAATTCCTACATTGGGACTCAATTTAAAGTTTGGTTTATACAGGATTCCAGTTAAGTCAGGTTTTGATGTAGAATTATCATTGTACATGTATTAGACCGCTACAATATTATAGCTGAAATATTGTTAAAAGTGGCGTTAAACACCATAAGCCTAAACCTAATTTGTAATGCACTATGTACATAAAATGTTAATTTTTATTGTTAGTCTTCAGAAGATGAGGATACTAACTATGAAGCCTTACTATTGTATCTTAAGACCAAGAGATATCACCCAAGTATCCAAAATGAACACTTGAAAAGAGGCATAAGGAAAATGTCGGAGAGTCATTTTGTTGAAAATGGCATTTTATACCATAGATGGAAGACAACAAAGAGGGTAGTACCACTGAGGTTTGATGAGAGGTATTACCTCCTGGAATCTTATCATACTGATGGCAAAGGTAATTTACTATTCATAATTTAGTACATAGCGTATGAAAATGCTTTATTTTGATTGGATGATTAGTGTGTTTGCTATTTTTGAACAGTTTACACTTAATCTTGGCAACAGGTGAATATGCTTAGCAACAGGTACTATACCAGTTTGAAATTATTTCCTTTAGTGATATTACCTGTGCAATAGATTTTCCCACGTTATTTTTATATATTTTGGCAAGATTTACCTCCCTTAAAGTAGACCATGCTGTAGTCTGTTTATCGTCAACATGGCTTGGCAATTTTGCTATTATTATAATGTTGATTTTGAGTTATTTTTTTATTATATAATGTAGATTATGTTTTGTAGTATTAGAAATTTTGTATAGTTTTTTGAGTGAGTGAGTGATTGTTGCTTAATGCCAACCCAGCAATTTGTCAGCTATATCATGGAGAGAACAAGTTAATTTTCAATGAGATGACGAGATCCACCTTGTACTAGACCAATATGCTTAGTTGGATTTTAATAGTGCTAGCTCACTGAAACAACAGTCCAATGATAGTTATGTCTCTTCATTGGACACATTATCCCGGTACCGAGTCAACCTGTCTTTGCTCTTTCTCCTTCACGCTGTGTGCCTAGCGGAGAAGCAACAAATACAAATTTTATAGTCTTTGGTTTGACCATATCGGATCCCGAATCCACGATCTACCACTGGTGCAGTTTATTATTTGTTGATAAATGGTATAGTGTTACAGTGAAATATTATCAGTGTACTTTTTATACGCCCGTCTCAAGACGGGCCGTATTATGTGATTGGGTATGGCGGGCGGCGGGCATCCACACAGGTTTCCGCACAATAACTTTAGTTCTGTATATTTGATCTTTACCAAACTTATCCACATGATTCACCTGTGGAAGGAGAAGAACCTTATTTATTTTGGGGTCATTAGGTCAAAGGTCACTGTTACTATAAATAGAATTTTTGACAACAGGGCCGTTTCCACATGATAACTTTAGTTCTGTATATTGGATCTTTAACAAATTTGGCCACATGATTCCCCTGTGGAAGGGAAAGAACCCTATATATTTTGGAGTCATTAGGTCAATGGTCAAGGTCACCGTTACTATAAATAGAATTTTTGACAACAGGGCCGTTTCCGCATGATAACTTTAGTTCTGTATATTGGATCTTTAACAAATTTGGCCACATGATTCCCCTGTGGAAGGGAAAGAACCCTATATATTTTGGAGTCATTAGGTCAATGGTCAAGGTCACCGTTACTATAAATAGAATTTTTGACAACAGGGCCGTTTC
>MJUT01064298.1:268575-284758 GCA_002080005.1 Gigantidas platifrons
AATTTTTGACAACAGGATCGTTTTCGCACGATAACTTTAGTTCTGTATATTGGACCTTTACCAAACTTGGCCACATGATTCCCCTGTGAAAGGGGAAGAACCCTATTTATTTTGGGGTCATTACCATTATACCGTTTGATAATTTATATATGGACTGGCGTATTTTGTGATGCAAACATTTCTTGTTATTGTAGGAAGACACTTTGGTTTTAGAACCATGTATGAAAGACTAAATAGATTCCATTGGAAGGGTATGATAGTAGACTGTGAGGCCTATGCCAGGACCTGTGTACACTGTAACCAAACCAAGAGCATGAACCATGAAAATCTAGCAGAATATTTCTATGATGATACTGATGTAAGAGACATTAGATGGTATTGGAAACCATTATACATTTTGTCGTGGTCGTGATCGTATGGTAGTTGGATTTACAACTACCTGTGAAATTAGTGCCTATCACCACTAACTGTGTGACTTCGAATCCTGCTCATGGCGAGGTGTACTCAATATAATATTATGTGATTAAGATTGTCAGTGACTTGCAACAGGTCAGTGGTTTTCTCCGGGTACTCCAGTTTTCTCCTCCAATAAAACTTACCGCCACTATATGACTGAAATATTGTTGAAAGTGGCATTAAACACATTAAACACCATAACCCTAACCCTGTATAATGAAACCTCTCTAAACCAAATCTCTGTGTGTTCGGTTTAAACAGGTTAAATAAACAAACATTTTCGACATTGGGACTTTAGTTAAAGTTCACTGTATATATGAAATCCTAATGCTATCTCTAACTGAAAGATCAGAAAGAATTCACCTATCCGACTCCATGCAATATTTCACATTATTTTAAATCCAGTTATTGGATTTTATGTATGTAAAGTTTAACGTGCATGTTTCCTAATACATGTATTAGTTTCTTTTATGATAACATATCAAGATTCCCATTTTGTTTTAAATTGTACCTTTTCAAATATGGCCACTGGAGCAGAAAAAATAGTTTGCTTTATGCTGACAGCAGTTGTCTATTGTCTGATATGATATTTTAAAATAGTAAGGCCATGCTTGTTTACCGCTAATGTCAAGAATTTCGAAATTTTTCATATTTTATGCAATTTCACAGAAATTATGAATTGCCAAAACCTGGATTTCAGTTGGCATATGTCATACCGGTAGTCTCTTTTGTTTTCAATGGTTTGAGATGAGATATGGTTGTCGGATGTCCTTTTGATGATATTGATTGAACTGTTTAAACTTTCTATTCATAATTCTTTGACGATTGATGGAATTTAACTTATAAATAGATATTTTTAAATTGCAAGGCAAAAAGCTTTTTTTTTAAATTAAAATAAGTGGGACTTGTAGTTTCAGGAAAGACATGTTGTCCCTTCACAGTGCATTTTATATTAGTTAAACCTGTATTTAACGACCACCTGTCTTATGTGACCCTATTTTCACTGTTCCCTTGGAAGGTCACCTTTAAGACACTGACAGCTTTGACTGTATATTTATGAATTCTTGTATTTATTATTATGATATCTGACTTCAGGAAAAAAGGGCTAAGCTTGCTGAAGAAAACTACAGTTTATTAGTCAAGTATTTACAGAAGGGAAAGATTGTACAATCAGTTCAGCATAACAAAACACAGTTGATAATAGCACTGGCTAACTGGTTTACCCTGAAAAATGGACAGTTGTATTATAAAAAACCTAACATAGAGTATGATGTGTGTTTAGAAGTAGCCACAAGAGCCAAGAAAAATGCCATTAGAGAAGCTCATGAAATTCCAGGTAAGCTTTAAGTTAGAGGTACCAGTAGCTATAAGTGGAAAGTAAAATTCTCATTAATCTTGACATTGTTGATGAAAGTTATTTCAAAATTTATTTCAGGTTACTACTTGTCAGTGATTTGCTATACCGGTATACGTCTGTTTGAAGGATAGGGTAGTTCCCCTCTAAGTCAGACATCTTGGCTGGCTAGTTCAGATAATTTCTGGTTGTTTAACTATTTTGCATCCAAAAGATAAAATTATGACAGACTAAATCTAAATATAACATCATCTATCATCAGTAAATGCCTGCAAGATTTATTGTACTTACTGTATATCTTATGATCTTAGGTATGGGGATTCATGCTAGTCATACAGAAACTCTACAGACTCTCAGAGAGAAGTTTATCTGGTGTGGTATGAAGGACAACTGTGAAGACTTTGTTATCAATTGCTGCAACCAGCCTAAACCTGCCACTCTTAAGAGAATTGCTTCATTAAAGAAATTTGATCTGCAGCAGAGGGTGTCATTATTCCAGAAGATTAGAACAATGGTATGTTTTTGAGATAGTATACCAGTCTTTGCCATAAAAAAATTTCACCTTGTTGTCCGAAAGCCAAAATTATAAAAATTTTCTATTTATTCAAACAATTTTTTTAAATAATTTTCACTTGCCCGAATCCAGTTTTACTTGTTCCGGGCTTCGGGCAAGTGGATCAGCATGAAGACTGGTATACCATTCTTTATTCTTTATATTTTTTAGGATGGTATGGTTGATTATTGGGTCTTATGTTACTTTCATGTCTGTCAAGCTTTCATATAATCAATCTTGAAGAAAAAAGCATAAATAAATTAATGTGTCATTTCTTATGTTTTACACATAATGTGTAAAAACCTCAAATGGCTTACAAGTCTTTTTTTCAACAGTATTAAAATGAAAAACAAAAAGAATACCATATTATTGAAACAGTTTCAAAATCTTAGTGAAAAATTGTAGAAACAGAGCCAGAATTGATACACCTAGTACATATATACATGACAACTGACTTTCCTGACTTTTATTCAACTTATCATACAGTATTTTCATGACTGTAACTTGAAATGATGGGTTTTTTTTGTAAGTTTTCAAAGGACAAATGATTATTATTGATGAAATGAACAGTAAGCAGGAAGTAATTGTCTCCTTTCAGTATGTTTGACCTTGAAGAAATGTCTTTTAATTGTTGATATGTGTTATTTTATTGGGGAGTACATGTAAAGTTCTTTTATCAAACTTTATGCAACAAAGAAACAAAAGATAATCGTTTTTGTTAACACCATAAAGCATTAAATGCATAAAGGCTCAGATTTGTCCCCCCACCCCCTAACCCTCCTCCGATTTCAATGAAATTTTAAAAAGAATGTTTAATGAAATGATAAAACACAATTTTTATCTGAAAGTCCGCATGAACTATTGCCATCACTTGAGGTCTGTCATTTGCGTCTGTTAACTACAGTGGAACCTGTCTAATCCAACACACCAAGGGACCAGGGAAATGTGTCGGATTGTACAGGATGTCGGAATACTCAGGTTTTATTTATGTTAACAGAACTACTTTGGGACCATATATTTATGTTGGATGTCACAGGATGTCGGAAAATTCAGGTGTCGGATTGCACAGGTTCCACTGTACCTTCCTTGCATGAACCCCATAAATCAGAAATCCAGGATATCTGCCACCACAAAAAAATGTTTAACATTGGACTTTGTGAATTATAGTTGATAAGTTGATAATCTTATAAATAATATTTAATATTATAGAAATTTGTCTAATACAGACCATGTCTGTTATTTGGCTTAGGAAGAACACAGTACAGTCAATCCTCCTTTAGTGACCACCTCTATTAAGCAATAACATGACTGAAATATTGTTGAAAGTGGCGTTAAACACCATAAACCTACCAACCTGTATTATGTGACCTTAAATTTTATTTCCCTCCACATTGCATTTCATATCAATTAAACCTGTATTAAGTGACCACCTGTCTTATGTGACATTATTTCACTGTTCCCTTGGAAGGTCACATAAGACAGGTTTGACTGTATATTTCAATAATAAGAAAATTAATAATTATGTATTTCAGCAGGAGGATCCAGTGGAATCAGAGAAGTATAAAGTAATCAAGACAAAGGTGCTGGAGAAATTTGATAAAATTTTAGAGGATGACGATGATTATATCATTGTTCATATGGAAATGTATGACAAGAATGAAACCGATGAGGCCACGGTAAATAAAGATGAAAGTGTCGGCAAAATAGATACACCAGAAGCAGCCGACGACCAGAAACCTAAATCTTTGATTTTACCAGTATTGAAAAGGACTGAAACTGAGAAAGATGAAAGTGAAGCAAATGTTCTGCGGGTGAAAGTACCTAAACTTCAAGACAAACAGCATACAACTGAAACAATAGTTGTTAAAGTTCATGGGACAAAACTGTTGACCAGTAGTCAGCAACAGGCAAAAATTATTAGTAAACAAACAGTATCAAGAGATAAGGAAGGAAAGTCACTTCTTAATGAGCAGGTAATAGCTCAATGTCAAAATAAAACACAGCAACAAATAGTAACCAATCTAGAAAAACTTAGGGAAGGCCCAAAGCAGACAATGGTCAGTGATAGAACCAATGACCAGTCAAAACATGGGGATGATCAGAAAAAAGACAGTGATAGAACCAGTGATCAGTCAAAACATGGGGATGGTCAAAAACAGACATTAGACATTGATACAATCACTCGCCAGTCAAAACTTGGGGATGGTCAGAAACAGACAATGGACAGTGATACAACCACTGATCAATCAACTGATCACAAAATGTCATGTGACCAACAGCAGACGGTAGCCAATTCTGCAAGAGATCGGTCCACTGATCAGGAAATGTCATGTGACCAACAGCATTCAGTAACCAATTCTGCAAGAGATCGGTCCACTGATCAGGAAATATTATGTAACCAAAAGCAGACAGTAGCCATGGTTGAAAATATGGAGCATGCAACAACACAGGGTCACCAGAAGTCACTAACCAGTGCTGAAGCCAACAAGCAGACAACAGTACTTGCCCAGCATCAAGCAGTAGCCATTGCTAAAAATTTAAAGAAACAAAAATCACATATCCAAGATGACACCACCCATCAGACAGCTTCATGTGGGAGCCAGCAGACTATAGGAAATGAAAAAATTGGACAGACCATTGAGTTCACATCTAATGTTAGCCAACAGCAGACAGACAAATTTAATCAACAACAAGGGATTCCTGTTGAGGATGCTTTAATTTTGATTTCTCCTGAATATGCAGATGGAAATCTATACACTGAGAAAAACTCTGCAAATATCAAGTCTACTTCATCAAATATTGATGTTCAAACACGCAAATTCGGGTACAGAGTAGTAGAAAATCGAGTATCTCAGACAGATTATAATAGATGTGTAGATTTGTCTGATGAAGTAACTTTATCTGCAGTTAAATCAATATTACCATCAGATGAAGACAATGGATCCGTGTCTAATGGAGAAGCTGAAGGAACAGGTTTGTGTGTGCTTATTTTCTATATTTAGCAATACATCTTTTTATACGCTGTCTTGAGCCGGGCCGTATTATGTGATTGGGTATGGCGGGCGGGCGTCCACACATGTTTCCGCACAATAACTTTAGTTCTGTATATCGGATCTTTACCAAACTAGGCCACATGATTTCCCTGTGGAAGGGGAAGAACCCTATTGATTTTGGGGTCATTAGGTCAAAGGTCAAGGTCACCGTTACTATAAATAGAATTTTTGACAACAGGGTCATTTCTGCACGATAACTTTAGTTCTGTATATTGGATCTTTACCAAACTTGACCACATGATTCCCCTGTGGAAGGGGAAGAACCCTATCTATTTTGGGGTCATTATGTTAAAGGTCAAGGTCAACATTACTATAAATAGAATTTTTAACAACAGGGTCGTTTCCACACGATAACTTTAGTTCTGTATATCGGATCTTTACCAAACTAGGCCACATGATTTCCCTGTAGAAGGGGAAGAAGCCTATTTATTTTGGGGTCATTAGGTCAAAGGTCAAGGTCACCGTTACTATAAATAGAATTTACCGCACGATAACTTTAGTTCTGTATATTGGATCTCTAACAAACTTGGCCACGTGATTCCCCTGTAGAAGGGGAAGAACCATATTTATTTTGGGGTCAAAGGTCAATGTCTCCATTACTATAAATAGAATTTTTGACAACAAGATCGTTTCCGCATGATAGCTTTAGTTTTGTATATTGGATCTTTACCAAACTTGGCCACATGATTCCCCTGTGAAAGGGGAAGAACCCTATTTATTTTGGAGTCATTAGGTCAAAGGTCAAGGTCACCACTACTATAAATATAATTTTTTTGACAACAGGATCGTTTGTTCAAGATAACTTTAGTTCTGTATAATGGATCTTTACCAAACTTGGCCACATGATTCCCCTGTGGAAGATGAAGAACCCTATTTATTTTGGGGTCATTGCCATTATACCAGTTGATAATTTATATAGACGGGCATATTTTGTGATGCACACATTTCTTGTTATTTTATGTAATGGGACTTTGTCATCCTCTTGCATCTGTAGTCTAGATATATTTCAGAATGATGTCCGATACCGCTTGAATCAATGGAATAATTGGTTTGGTGTATGGTGTTTAATGCCACTTTCATCAATATTTCAGTTATATCTTGGCGGTCAGTTTTATTGGTGGAGGAAACTGGAGTACCCAGAGAAAATCACCAACCTGTCGCAGGTCAGTAACAAACTTTATCACATAATGTTGTATCGAGTACACCTCGTATGAACAGGGTTCGAACAACAAAGTGGTGATAGCCATTGATTGCACTGGTAGATCTAAATCCAACTACCATACAATCACGACCACAGCGGCTTCTTCAGAATTGACATCTGATACCACTTGAATCAAGATGGCCACCACTATTTATAGGAGAATATGAAAAAAAAGTTAAAAACTAATTCAGAATGCACTGAATTAAACAAAAAAATCTGCATATGAATAGTTTAAGCACCTGTTCAAATCGAATGTGTATGATTTAAGTCCAATTTTTTGGGGATCATACTTTTAATATTTAAACTGTTGTTTTTATCAGGGATAGGGTTAGGGTTATGGTATTTAACGCCACTTTCAACAATATTTCAGTTATATCATGGCGGTCAGTACATGGAGAATACAACCAACATGTCGCAAGTTACTAACAAACTTTAATGTTGTTTCGAGTTCACTTTGCCATGAGTGGGATTCGAACTCACAACTTTAGTGGTGATAGGCACATGTAGTTGTAAATCTAACTACCACACCATTATGACTACCACGACCACCTTATCTGGAATAAGAAATATCAGTAAATTTATTTTTCAGCTAATGATGATAGTGACCCAGATTGGAAATGTAAAGAAGAATTAGATAAAAGCCCGACAGAAACTAAAACTAGCATTGATGTTGATAAAGAACCTGACTGGGAGAAAGAGAAGAAAAGATATGACAACAAAACCAGATTTAGGTGTAAATTTTGTGGGAAATGTATAAAAGGCACCGTAAGATACAGAAGTGAGTTGTTATCTCCCTCCCACAAAAGTTAGTTATTAGCCCCCTCCCACAGAAATTAGTTATTATTCCCCTCCCTATATGTATTTCACTATTTATTGTTTATGCAATAATTTTTTAAATCATTACAGAGTGTAAAAATATTTTGCAGTAAAACTGACTATTGCAATACTTTGTGGAAAAAAACATGTTTTGTTTAAGTATCACAGATTTTTAGAATTATTCCTTATTTAAGCAATATCTTGAAAATTAATTTACAGGTTAGAAGAACATTTTTCAGAAAGGATAATATCTTGATTGAGTTCAAACATGAAGAAAATTGAAATTAATGATTTTTTTTTTTGTTACTCACAGAAATGGAGAATTAAACATTGCTTTTATTAAGAAATAATTCAAGGAAGCCATAATTTGTTTGGAGTTTTAACATGGGTTGGCAGGATATTACCGGTAGTATTTTTATCTAGGGTGACAGTGAGGGATAAAATTTAATAATGGAATGGTGTTCATGCTACAAGCCAGATATAACTGAAATATTATAGAAAGTGGCATTAAACACCAGGTAACTACAATGTTACTTCAAATAAAATATTATTAACAGTACAAATAAATTAATGTTTTACTTTACAAAATAAACTGATGCAAGCACTGTGTGTTATTCCAAATCATCAATGTTGTGTATTGAAAACACGTTTTTTTATTGTTTTTGTAGCTCATGTGTATGAACATACTGGTGTTAAACCCTTTGTGTGTGAACATTGTCCAAAAAGATTCACCACTCCAAAGACGAAGAGGATACATATGTTGAGACACAATACACTTCAACAGTTTCTGTAAGTACATTAGGTGTTATTGAAAGACAACTGAGAAAATATTTGCTAAGACATTCTTACATGGTATATGTAAGAAAATTTTAAGTGCCATTTTATTGTTTTCTCGATTTACCCAACATTTAGGAAAATATATCATTTACTCTGATACATTGATCAAATTATTTGCAATATTCTTTTTAGCTCTCCAGAACCAAAGGCTTAAATTAGTTTTTTCCCATCACTTGACGTCTGCCAAGATTGACCAAATTTGGATAGTTTAGAATTGCATCTGGTTGACAAAATAACAACATTACATAATAAATAGAAAAGAAGAAAAAAATATATGGATAACACAAACTACTACAAAACTGTATTTATTACCATCAAATCACCAATTGAAACTGGAAACTCTTCAAATACATCACTGAGATTCCTTAACATATGTACTTCAGATAACTCAAATATTCTTTTAATTCAACATAAAATTGTTGGTTCATGGACTTCAAATAACTCAAATATTCTTTTAATTCAACGTAAAATTGTTGGTTCATGGACTTCAAATAACTCAAATATTCTTTTAATTCAATGTAAAATTGTTGGTTCATGGATTTCAAATAACTCAAATATTCTTTTAATTCAATGTAAAATTGTTTGTTCATAGACTTCAGCATAAAAAGTTTCTACTGTATGTAGTAAATCAACACCATGTTTTACTATTTTAACACAAATCTTAATGATTTACTAGTACTGTGAAACCTGTCTGAACCGAATCTCATTAGGACCAACTGTCATGTTCAGAATAGACTGGTGTTCTGTTAACACATGTTAAATTTATCAAAGATTTCCTACATGTAGACTTTATTATCCCCTCGCCAATGAAGTTGCGAAGGGATATAGTAACGCTACCATCTGTCCGTCCTTCCGTAACATCCTTGTGAACACTCTAGAATCAACATCCTTAAATGGTTTTTAACCAAACTTGGTACATACTTAGTCCTTAAGAGAATCTGGAACCCTATTGATTTTCAAGGTCAAAGGTCAAGGTCACCGGGTCAAATTTTTAGGCAAGGAGATACGCCACGCTTTGCGTTGCCCTTGTTTAAATTTTGTTTTAGACATGCTCCTGGTTTATTTGGGGTTCGGTTTAGACAGGTTTGACTGTAAACATTTTTGTTCTTTCTTTCAGATGTAATTTATGTGGTAAAGGATTTAGTACTAATATGAGTTTGAAATCTCACATTAATGTACACGAAAAGGGAGGTAACATACAGGTCAAATGTGAATTGTGTCCTCGTGTGTTTACGTCTAGAAATAGATATGAAAAACACATAAAGTTTAAACACCCTTCAATGCCAGAGGAGTACAAATGTGTGGAATGTGACAAAGATTTTACAACTAGACGTAAGTAATTTCTGTCTTGATTTACAGTGGTTAAAATTTGTTCCTGGTCTTCAGCAGCTCTTTTCACAAAAATTTGTAACTATAGACCTAACTTTTTCACTTAAGATTATCTTACGACAATTCCGAAGTCCTTTTCACAAAAATTATCTTACGACAAATTTTAATCTTACGACTAAAATTACACTTACGATAAAAATTCTTCCTTAGGTGTACTCGATACAACATTATGTGATAAAGTTTGTCAGTGATTTGAGACAGGTCAGTGGTTTTCTCCGAGTACTCCAGTTTTCTCCACCAATAAAACTGACCGATATATTGCTGAAAGTGGTGTTAAACACCATAAACAATCTTTCTTAGCAACCTAGTTTCATTTCCATAGCACAACAAAACATTTCTTTTTAAATAAAATTATTCTATAAAATATCCCTGGCAGTGATTTATAAGCAGTTTTTTATGCTATGATGTGTTTGTATGTTTAGATTGAATTTTTATCTAATATATGAATCGGTCACCAATAACTGCACAAAATATGAATGGGTATGATTTTCGTATAAAGGAACATTTATAATGCATGTAAATTAAAATGATCTATAATAATTAACATTGCTTGGAGTTGTGCGTCACCATCCATGCATGGTTACTTTAAATAGAATTATTTTTTTAAGGGAGTGTGAAAAAAAACCTATTCATATAATTCATTTTATCGGTTATTTGTCAGCAAACTATTTATCCCCCTTTTTTTTCCCAATTAATCCCATCCCACATAAAATTAAACACTTGTTCTTTTACTGATGAAAATTTATTCTGATTTTTCGGAGATAACCCAAATTAAGATGTGTTTATCATCTATCAATCACGAAGACGAATAAATATTCCTGTTATATATTTATATTAATATAACAGAAGAATGTACACAAGTTTATGTATTGCCAGAGTGTTCAATGATCATCGAAGTTGCCAGAAATTAATAAATTATATTACTAATATAAGGCAAAATCAAAACGATATCATTGGATCCAGAAATTTCCAGTCCTAAAGCGACTGTTCATGCAAAACTTTTGTAAGCGGATACTGTAGATATCGAGAAAAAAATCCTGTATTCCATTTTTTTTTAAATAAAAAATAATAATAATAAAAAGAAGAATTTTTACCAAGTTTGCTAGTAGTCTTTTCGATTGTCGATCGTTCCCAATTTGAAATATAAAATTAAAAGAATTAACCAGATTTGTTTTCGATTTTTTTCACTTACGATAAAAGATAAGACAACTATTTCCCTTAAGATCAAAATTTTACACTTACGACAGGGTAGTTTTACACGTAAAGTTAGGACTATTTTTACACTTAAGATTATCGTAAGTATTTTTGTGAAACTCTTTTTAATCTTAGTTTTACACTTACGACAATTTTTTATCGTAAGAATTTTTGTGAAAAGAGCCGCAGATCTCTTTCAGCAATACAACATTATGTGATAAAGTTTGTCAGTGACTTGCAGCAGGTCGGTGGTTTTCTCCGGGTACTCTGGTTTCCTTCACCAATAAAACTGACCGCCATGATATAACTGAAATATCGTTGAAAGTGGCTTTAAACACCATCAACCTAAACCAAACCATCAAATCTCCTTCAGTAACGAGTATAATATAATAAGATATTTAACACACTTTATTACATATTTATAAATAATAACGTCAATTTTGCCCATGCATAAACACTGAAGTGCCACAGCAATATCTGCCATCGGGGCAAAACTCTGATAAGACGATATCAAGCCTCTCGTGAACCCCATGACGTCACTTCCACCCAACTGTCAATTGTCATTTGGAAAATGTCGACGTTCAGCGAGGAAAGATTTGTTGGCGTTTCGGAAGCAGAACCCTCAACCGATATCGATCACTCATATCCATAAGTTTGGTGTCTTTGTGGGAAGTTAATTTTGTTGTTTTTAATTCAATGTTGAAATATGTGATAAATAGATTAATGCATGCCTTTTTCCATATCAGGACTGTTATCATCCCTCGACCGATATCGACCAGAGGGCTTTATAATGATATCGGTCTCTCGGGACAATAACAGTCTTGATATGGAAAAGGGCATGCATTAATCTATAATTATCAGCAATGACCATATGAACTGTAAAGATATATTTGTTCTTCTGGATAATTTATTGTAAGCAACTCCATAATATTTCTTCTTTCAGGAACAAATTTTTTATACAGTTCATTCCGTCAGAAATAAATTATAATTGTAATAATTTTTTCCATTGTAATAGATCAAATGTAATATTTGTTCCAGTCAGAACAAATGCTATGGTTGGAATTCTATCTCATCATAACTAAGTAGTCTTTTAAGTCATTTAACATGAATACTATTACAGACTACCGTACTATCTTGTCATTGTATCTTAAATTTGTATAAAGAACCAGCTGTTCTATTAACATGTGGGATAAGCGGTTATGTGATATTTGTTAAATAAAATTTACCCAGACTATAACTGAACAAAAACATTTAAAAATGATCTAAATCCTTTCCTGTATATTTATCTTTTTTTTGCTTTAAATATTTAGATGAAACATGTGGTATGCATGTAATAATAAAAATAATTTGGTGGAAAAAATGACTGTCAGTAAATAAAAACCATCCCAGTCCACCTGGTCGATTTTAAAAGCTTCATTTAGCTGATGTTATTTGTTAAATGTATATATGTGCTGACTTTAAATAAAATTTACTTACTTACATGTTAACCGGGTATGTTAAAAGTTACCAAATAATGAATTAATTTATTTATTTTACAGGGAGTTTGATTCGTCATAACAAATCTCTTCACCAAAATATAAAGTCTCATGTGTGTGAAATTTGTGGCAAAGGATTTTACCGTAAAGAGTATCTTAAAAGTCATTTATCAACACATAGTGATAGTGGGAAATCTGATAGAAGTTATGTTAAAAGAACGTACGATGTGGTACGTCAAGCAAGTACAGGTGTTAAATTTAATATCGGCTTGACATCAACCGAGGTACCTATACCACAAACAGTACAATACACCAGCCCTCAAACGATAACAGGAGGTAATGTCATTCATACAGAATATACAATACCATTGTCTGGGTCTCATCACATAGCCTTGCCGAGTACAACCGTCGAAAATCAGATGACGGTGGAACCTAGTTTTTTTATAACTAACGCAGAGGATGAGACTCAGGTGGCTCATATGTTAGTGTATGAACAGCCAGCTGTGCAGTACGAGGTAGAATGTGGATCGTCCAGTGAACAATTAGATGCAGCAGAAGCCTTATCAGCTATTAATATGTTGGCTCAAGCCAGCATTAGTCAGGGCTTTTAACTTGGTATTTATTCAGATTATAGCTTTATTCAACCATATCAATTGTTGGTTGTCAAGGGGAGACAATATCATGCAGTTGATGCCCATCAACCAATAACATATTAATACAAACCAGCATTAGTCAGGGCTATTGACCTGGTGCTAATTCAGATTATAGCTTGATTCAACCTATCAATTGTTGGTTGTCAAGGGGAGACAATATCGTGCAGTTGATGCCCATCAGCCAGTAATATATTAACATAAACCAGCATTAGTCAGGGCTATTGACCTGGTGCTAATTCAGATTATAGCTTGATTCAACCGTATCAATTATTGGTTGTCAAGGGAAGACAATATCGTGCAGTTGACACCTATCAACCAATAACATATTAACATAAACCAGCATTAGTCAGGGCTATTGACCTGGGCCTCGTTTCACAAAAGGTCGTAAATCGTACGATTTCCGACTTACCTTACGACCACTTACCGACTAAGTTTTCGACCATTTCACAAAACTTGTCAGAATGTTTTTACAATTTCCGATTTACGACTTGTGGTTAATACATCTTCTTTGTGCGGAGGTACGAAAATCGATCAATTTACCCTATCAGAGTCATATTATATTCGTTCAAACAAAATATTAAATATTAAATATAGTTATTTTATTGGTCTACAATATGTATGTATATACAAAATATTAAATATAGTTATTTTATTGGTCTTTGTGGATACAAATCACGCGACACCCTAAGAAAGTAGAAGACGACAATTTCAAAGTGGAGACTGCTTTTTCAGGGAAAGCTCCGCTGTGGAATAAGGAGAAAATATCCACTTTGATAAGGCTGATGACAGAGAAGTCAACAATAATAAAGAGAAAGTTCACTCCATCCCTCATCAGCAATGATACAAATATTTCCCAATGACTGTCATTGGTGATTTTTACAAAATTCTAGTCCGTCCACATTTTTTGAGCCATTTGCCTCACATCAGGTATCATATATTTAACCTTATAATATCATAACTTAGGTCAGATTTAGATATGATTTATCTAAGAAAGACATTTTATAGCGAATTCAAATGAAACTTTTCAAATCAAATGTACATGTACATTTCTACGGATGCATGTATTTAGCACCAGTTTATAATTTACATTACTCTTTGAATAAAATTGATTACAGGTTTTTAATATATGGCAAAACGTTGACTTGAACAAAATAGCTAAAGCTATAGCATATAGGCAACTTTTTTAAATTTTCCTATATCAATAGGTTTCAAAAATTGAAACCACCCTATTGGGTAATAACGCAGAGCCAATTTTAATACTTAGTGAATACTATAGTATTAATGAATGGGTGTTTTCATAATGGACAGGTTATATGTCTTCGGTTAAGTCATAGTGGCCCTCGGAAGGTTGTATTGGCACTCGGCGTTGTCTCGGGCCAATACAACCTTCCTTGGGCCATTATGACTAACCTTGGACACATAACCGGTCCATTATGAAAACACCCATTTATTAATACAATGTAGTTATTGGCTTTACGTAACTTCTAGTTTAGACGAATATATATACTTGACAGGTACTATTTCTATGCAGCAGGAACTGGGGGCAGTTGCCTCCAAACTTTTGAGATAACAAAAATACGTTGTTGTCCCCTATATTTGGAGGTAAAATATATGTTGTGTCCCCTACCCCACTTTCAAAATACTCGTCTGTCCCGTACACCCGTGAGTAAGCACGATACATTACAGTAGATTGTTTTCTCGTGGACATTTATTTCACATCTCAGTATTTTCCATGAATATAACGTCTATAAATAGTTCCAACTTAAACTAATGGAACACCCCGTTAAAATTTGATGATATATCGACTTTCCACTTTAAATTTGGAATTCTTGGACTTTTTGTAAATTTGATGTCAAATACAGTCAAGAAATTGAAATTTGAACATTGTAGCACGAATTGTTTTCTTGGTCAGTCTACATGCATGTAGTTGCATGGGTGCCAAAAAGTATCTTGTTACTGAGATTTTTCCTTGCATAATATTTCATAATTACGTTTTATAAAGCGCACATTTCCACCGTTTTTATGCTTGTTTGTTTGTTTAATGTTGTTTAAAACAATATTTCAGTTATAGTATATATTGTGGCGGTTCCGTTTTTTTTTTATCTGGATAGATTTCCTTTCAATAAAGAGAAAAGGAGGTAGATTTTTTAAGTAAAAGTTTGTTATTTATTTAGAAAGATTCTTATAACCAATACAGTTTCTTTTTAGCAACGACATAAACACAAAAGAAAATGGGTATGATATTTACAGGTTGTTAACCTGTAAGTGATGGAATAACATGATTCCTCATTGTAATGATGTACATTCAACGTTTGTATTTAACGATTTACGATTTACGACTGCTCCGACCCAGTCGGTAATTTGCGACTAAAAATGTCGTATATCGGAAGTCGGTAAGTTTTGTGAAACAGTCGTAAATCGTAAAGACAGTCGTACGACCAAGTTTACGATTTACGACCTTTTGTGAAACGAGGCCCTGGTGCTAATTCAGATTAAAGCTTGATTCAACCGTATCAATTGTTGGTTGTCAAGGGGAGACAATATCGTGCAGTTGACACCTATCAACCAATAACATATTAACATAAACCAGCATTAGTCAGGGCTATTGACCTGGTGCTGATTCAGATTATAGCTGGATTCAACCGTATCAATTGTTGGTTGTCAAGGGGAGACAATATCGTGCAGTTGATGCCCATCAACCATTAACATATTAACACAAACCAGCGTTAGTCAGGATTATGATATTGTACTTACTTAATTTAGTTTGTCATTTAATATTATAAGGTAAAACGTTAGTTGTTAGGATGACCATCCACAACAGAATCCCTATCAGCCAATAATATGTTGGCAAGTTATTGCCTTTGTACTTATACACTTTAAGCCCTTGCCCAATTGGTATTTTGTTCTTACTTCTATCATGTGAAAGTGTTGTATGATACACTTAACCTTGGTTTACTTGTTCCTTGGGACCTTGTAAAAAATTACTTACTGGTATGTAGACACCTTGGATGGTATTGCACCTTTATTTAAAAGTTACGTTGACATTACATACATTTTACAATTTACTGACTCCAGGTTAACCTTTGGAGTCATCTCTGTTTTTATACGCCCGTCTCGAGACGGGCCGTATTATGTGATTGGGTATGGTGGGCGGCGGGCGTCCACACAGGTTTCCGCACAATAACTTTAGTTCTGTATATTG
>MJUT01064298.1:285080-296025 GCA_002080005.1 Gigantidas platifrons
CTTTACCAAACTTGGCCACATGATTTCCCTGTGGAAGGGGAAGAACCCTATTTATTTTGGGGTCATTAGGTCAAAGGTCAAGATCACTGCTACTATAAATAGAATTTTTGACAACAGGGTCGTTTCCACATGATAACTTTAGTTCTGTATATTGGATCTTTAGCAAACTTGGCCACATGATTTCTTTGTGGAAAGGGAAGAACCCTATTTATTTTGGGATCATTAGGTCAAAGGTCAAGGTCACCATTACTATAAATATAATTTTTGACAACGGGATCGTTTCCGCACGATAACTTTAGTTCTGTATATTGGACCTTTACCAAACTTGGCTACACGATTCCCTGTGAAAGGGGAAGAACCCTATTTATTTTGGGGTCATTAGATCAAAGGTCAAGGTCACCGTTACTATAAATATAATTTTTGACAACAGGATCGTTTCCGCACGATAACTTTAGTTCTGTATATTGGACCTTTACCAAACTTGGCCACATGATTTCCCTGTGGAAGGGGAAGAACCCTATTTATTTTGGGGTCATTAGGTCAAAGGTCAAGGTCACCATTACTATGAATAGAATTTTTGATAACAGGATCGTTTCCGCAAAATAACTTTAGTTCTGTATATTGGATCCTTACCAAACTTGGCCACATGATTCCTCTGTGGAAGGGGAAGAACCCTATTTATTTTGGGGTCATTACCATTATACCGTTTGATAATTTATATATGGACGGGCGTAATTTGTGATGCACACATTTCTTGTTGTTGTTGTTATTGGACACTTACATCTTTTAAAATAGTGATCATAAGTTTTATTGTCTTTAAGTGATATGAGACCTTTTACCAATATGTCAGAGGAAAAGAAGTTCTAGTATTTTTAGCTCGACTTTTCGAAGAAAAAAAGTCGAGCTATTGTCGTCACTCCGGCGTCAGCGTCTGTGTCGGTTATGTTTTTTGTCAGATTCCATTTCTCAAAAACTATCAAAGGTATCCATTTGAAACTTGGAATACTTGTTCACTATCAAAAGAGGAACCAATTACAATAAGGCAGATGACCCTGTGATTTGTATATCCATAGTTATCTGCCCTTGTTTCGACATAGTACATAGAAATTAGGGATATTTTTTTAGTATGATTAAAATTTCTCCATAACTATCAAAGCTATTAACCTGAAACTCAATACACTTTTAGAAAGTGTTGACCCCAATCTGTTTACAAGAGAAGACAACTCCATCCAGCGTTTTATTTGAGTTATTCCCCCTTTTTGACTTAGAATTTCTTCAAAAAATACAATTTCTCAATAATTATGATAGGCAGTGAAATGAAACGTGACATACATGTTCATTATCAAATGGGGAACCCATTACAATAAGGCAGGTGACTCTGTGATTTGTATATCCAGAGTTATCTGCCCTTGTTTTGGCATAGTACATAGAAATTTGGGATATTGTTTTAGTATAATTAAGATTTCTCAATAACTATCAAAACTATTAACTTGAAACTCAATACACTTGTAGAAAGTGTTGATCCTGTTCTGCTGACAAGAGAAGACAACTCTATCCAGCATTTTATTTGAGTTATTTCCCTTTTTTTACTTGCCATTTTTGTTCCTAAAAATACAATTTTCTCAATATAAACTATGATAGGCATGAAAATGAAACCCAACATACCTGTTCACTATCAAAAGGGGGAACACATTACAGAAGGGTAACCCCCCACCCCCCCCCAACAAATTATTTTTTTTATATTTTATTTTTATTTCACATGCACTAAAATAGTGTTACAAGAAAAGATTATACTCCCCACCCCACACCACACCCAAAAATAATTTTGTGAGACACACTTCTGATTATATTTACCAATCTTATTTTTCTTTTTTACTTATCTATATTTGCTTATATGACCATCATAGTTAGAAGTATGTATAACTTTGTAAATTGCTTGCAGTTTACTATCAGATACGAAAAAGGTGAGCGTCCAGCACCCGTGGGCAGTGCTCTTGTTTTAATTATTTACCTTGAACTTGTTCGATCAAACAAGGTCAAAGGTTGAACTTTCTACAAGAGAATCCTTAACAGTCTTTATTATGCTGACACAAGGCAAATCAAATTATTTATGTATGCATTAGAGATATCTGTCAAAATCACTATGGATAGAATTATTCGAAATTACTTGTTTTCATTCAAACATTTTAATAGAACCAAGAATATAATTATAATTTTATCCAGCTAATACCCACCCCAAGGAGAGAACACTTTAATTATTTAAAATCATTATGATTAAGAAATAAAAGTTGTTGTTTGTTCATATCAAGTATGAAAATATAACCATATTTTCATCTGTATCCTATAGTACATTGACATCATAGACATGAATGAAATCCATAATGATTGAATATAATACCAATGTTTGTAAAATATTGTAGTAGAAACATATTTTATTGTACAAATATGATGTATATTAAATAATTCAATATAACTTAATTATATGATTAAACCTTAGTTTGACAACAGGATTCGGAAACAAGCATAAATGTTTGTATCAATCTGTTTCCAAAATATCTGACTTATTGTCTAATACATATAGATTTCACATTGAGTGTATATAGGCTATATAGTTGGTTATGAAATTGAGGTTTGGTTTAGGTTTGGTTTATGGTGTTTAACGCCACTTTCAACAATATTTCAGATATCGTAGCTGTCAGTTTTATTGGTGGAGGAAACCGGAGTTCCTGGAGAAAACCACCGACCTGCTGCAAGTCACTGAGAAACTTTATTACATAATGCTGTATCGAGTACATCTCGCCTTAGCAGGATTCAAACTCACAACATTTGTGGACTGAAATTTACGACAAAACAGTCATGTTTGAACTTTGCCCTTACCTGTGTGGACCAATGAAAACCAATATAACATGTTATTAAATCATGCAACCATGTTACCTCATTATGAAATTGACCAATCAAAAAGGGCATAATTGCTATCTTTAGAAAAATGAATATGAACAATCTTGCTTTCTATATAAAAAAAAAAGTAACAATTCATCTGAGAAGTTGATAGCAGCATCCATTCATAACAAAAATACCAATTTGTATAGTGTTTATTTACCATTAGATATAACCCAATCAGATACAAAACCTTGTATCATACATGTATGTGACACAAGATGTACTTTAATCAGAACTACTTTCATCATGTCATCTTTTTGGATTGTGGGGAAAACCCTGATGAGGAATTTGTAAATAAATATGGAATCCTATTTGGAAATTTTTTTAAATATCTTTTTAAACATTCCAAATTCATTTCAAGAGAGGTCATCCATCTTATAAGCCTGCTACTTTTTCATTGTAGAAGGTGTGACATTAAAACAGAGGTACTATTGGACTGCTAAATGTTTTTTTACAGACAACAATTACATTTTTGTTTTATCTATTTCAGTGATTATACATGTGATTTAAGAAATAAATGGTTTAATATGTGTATATTGTAAATACTAGCTAGTGTCTGGTCATAGTTGTTAGTAATCTTTATATTGCAATTGGTAACTTTACAGCATTGATAAAGGGGGTCGTATAAACTTTTGCTTTATACTGGACAATGTCCTGTATAAAGCATTTAGGCCATGCCCCTTTTTGGAACTTTTGCTTTATACTGGACAATGTCCTGTATAAAGCATTTTTTAAATGGGGCCCATTATGGGGAATACAAATTTTAATTATTTTTTTTTATATGGAAAACAGTGAGAAAAAAATATAGTATTGCAGTGTAAAGACAATATAGGTATGATGTCTTTTTATATGAGATTTATTTGTATTCGGCAAGAAACAGGGGGACTGCTCGGGCAGAGCCTCGCAGTACCGCTGTTTCTTAACCTCATCCAAATAAATCTCATATAAAAAGACACCATACCTATATTGTCTAATTATATTGTTAGATAATTAAAAACAAATGTTTTCAGAATATTTGATGTGTTACTCACTTCCATTTCATTTTATTTATGCAATAAAAAAAAGTCTAAAGCAATAAAGTATTTTACTTGTGTCTTGCCTGTCATATTTGTTTTCAATATAACTGTCCTGTCAAACTTGAAACTGGAAAACGGAAAATAAGTCCTTTTAAATTTGTAATATTTAACATGGTTAATGCCTGTCCATTCTGAACAATGGACATGTGCTAAACAAAGGCATTGGGATGAGGAAGGTTTAACTTATTAAAGTGTTAACTTTATGATCATATGAACCTGTTGTATGTACCAGTTTAAATCATTTGAGCAGAGTTATGGTTTAGTGAAATGCCTTCAAATTTTTTCAGGTCCTAATATATGATGAAGGGATATATAGTTCATTAAGACAGTTGTTTTACTTGTAGCTACATGATAGTATGATGTGATAGATATGCTACATATCACAGTAAGTTGTCATTTTATAACTTTCACATATTATGACATCATTAATATTAATCAGGGGGTTCTAATTTTCTTTGATATCGTGGTCCACTTAAACCATAATAAAAATTCCAGGAAGTACAATATTCCTGATGACTGTTTCTTGTAGTGTTTGAAACCACTAATTCAAGAACCCATGGATCAATGCATTTTGAAGAAACCACGAAAATTGGTGCCCATGAATAAAAGTACTTTCATATTATGCAAAATGCAAATAACAGCCATTTAAATTGTATATGTACTAAAGCCAGTTTAAAACAAAATTAAACATCCACCCTATGGAATGTCGGGTACAAATGAATATAGATGGACATGTGGATTTATACTTGGTTTGATAAATCATCTTACAACAAGACAAAACAGGATTGTAATGTGAATCTAGAAACATATTGAAAATTCACATACAAAAAATTTATCTTGGAATTAAGGTACTAGACCAACTGAGGTTTAGGAACAGGGAACGGTTTACATTTAACATCCTTAAATTTTAAGGAATATTATATAGGGGTAATTATTTCCTGGGTACTGGTGGTGGTACACAGGGCTTGAGCCACAATGTTGTCTTGGTATGTCTCCAGATGGTGGATAGGCATGCCTTCTTGCTCTTGATTGATGTTGTCGGGTTATAACAGAGAAATCCTGACTGTGGTTCATATTGGGTTCTGTGTTTGCCGTGGCACACGCTCCTTGTACATTAGAAAAACCCTATGTAGGTTGAAAAGAATCAGCAGGTAAATTGGAGCCGCTATAATATATTCTTTCCATCACATCTCCACATTCATGTTATTAAGAAATGTACGGTAGTCAGTTTATTATAATAACCTGTATGAGACATCAATCAAAGGAGGTAACTATGCATATAGTTATTTTTCAGGCAGTCCGCTAATTTCTTCTCTTTAAACAGTCAAAATTGTGCTGAACGTTTTTTTTTAGAATACAGAGTGAACATGGTGAGGAAACAAAATTAATACTATTTGGTTAGTTATTTTTCAATGAACATCAATGGAAATTAAGTATATATGTCTATGAATATATGAAGCAAGTTATTATTATACAAAGCAGATTATTGAACAACATTGTTTTTTTTTGTAGATTTAATATTACTTCAAAAAATCTTACTTTTGAAAACTGCCACATGCATGTGCATTAGATACTTTGATTAGGTGAAACCTATTTCAAATAACCACAGACTCCATAAAACCAGAAAAACCACCATTAGATTTTCATATTTCACGGTGAAAGAATATTGACCAGTTCATGTTCATAAACTCCATTAACTTACACTCCCAACTCATTGACTTGTTCATGTTCATTTGTACCAACTCCTGGTACATTATACTCCTCTGGTGTAACAAATACTCTGCTTGTTTTTGTATCTATAAGAAGTAACAATTGCTCCAATTAAAATGTCATTTATTATAAAATTTTCTAAATAAATGACTAAATTTATTAGGTAACCTTAGGAGTGTGACAAAACAACTGTTACTAATAATCTAACTAAAATGTAAACAAACTTAAAACACTCCTAAGCAATAAAAATTTCAACTACAAAAAGGGGTGGCAACTGAAAACCATTTTATCTAAAACCTTTGTTGTGACTTGATTGTGTCACTAAAAATAAAAACCTTAAAAGGATACATTTCATATGGTCAGTGTATGATATGATATATTTTATTTTTGAAGTGCAGCCTGATATCGTTATACAATAAAATGTACAGTTTTGCCTATTCAAAATATTTGTCATTTAATTAGTATAATTATATCAGTCAGCCTTTAAAGGCCTATGATGCAATATCTTCTATAAAATTATGATGATTAAATTTCTACAAATATTATGAACAGATTTAATGAGGCGGTTTTGTACTTGTAACACTATAAGACATGTGTGAAAATGAATAATAAAGAATCAAATAGACACTGTCTTGTTACAATTTTGATACGTTTATAGAATAGTATAGAATTTAGCTATTGCAACAATTTTTCTATACAACGAGTAAGAGATGTACATGTATTTTGCCAACAGGTCCATGGGGTATTTGATAAACATGTAGTACCCGGAAGTCGATAATAATTTTGTCTCTCTGTAGTACGCTATTACATAGACACTAAACCATGAATAAACGGTATACATTGGTTTTATTGTTTGTGTTTAGTGTACAACAAAGTCGCTCTGATATCTTTTCATCAACGGCTCACCTGCAGAAATCTAAAAATGCAGCATTTGGATTACGGAATGACTTGAGAGAATATATTGCAGGCGAAGAATTAAGACTGTCACGCATAAAAAGGTTTGTGAATAGACTGGAAACATAAAATGTCAGATGAACAACAGCAATGACTTTCAAATGTATATTCTTTCATTTAAATAGTTTCTTCTTGATGACAGCATCAAAATAATTGTTTTATAAACAAAAATATATACCTTTATTACTTTTTGTAGTTTTTGTTTATCTGTTTTTACTTTTTAATCATATAAAATACCGAAATCATTTTAATTTTTTCACGCTACACCAGTCGATTTTAAAGAAACGTTGTTTAGAAACAATAAGTTTTCATATATTTTCTAGCATTTTAATTCGCCTAGCTGAATGGTTATGTGGTTTCTTATCGTCAGTTAGTGTATGTAGACTAATTATCTGTTTATGTGTCTGCATCTAACTTTTTTGTCTCCATTCTGTGCTAACATTGCCAAATTGCAAAATTTGACATCAATATATGCAGGGAGCCTGCTTTGATAGTTCTCCTACTTTGTGGGGATTTTTTTTATCTGAAATCCAGCATAGCAACCAACACTGTTTTTTGTTGTTGTTGAATTCGTATTGACTCTAAATGGTAGATTGTAGGTTGGTTCATTAGCTTGCCTTTAATAAAGGAATATGTTATTTTTCCGTACACAAATTCCGGATGACACAACCGCTGGACATAATCTAAAATGGAAACCTTACTGAAAAAAATGTGAAACTTTAGCTTCAAACCTTACTGAAAAATGTGATTAGTTTCAAACCTTACTGAACAAAATGCGAAGCATTAGTTTCGTTGTCAACTGCTCTGATTGAACCCAATTTGTACATTGTTTGATCATTAGACTGTCTTCTATAAAGTTTATGTTTTCTTCTCTGAATTGAAGATGGAGCCAAATATATATTATACACATATGAACGGAATTAAACTCGTAAATGATCATTAATAATTTCAGAAACTAAAAGACTCGAGATAAATGAAATTTAAAATACATTTTTTTCTGTACATTGTTTATAGTATTTTGACTGTCAAGATGTTTTTTGTTTGTTTGTTTGTTTGTTTGGTGGTTTTCAACGCCACTTTCAACAATATTTCAGTTATATCGTGGCGGTCAATTTTATTGGTGGAGGAAACCGGAGTGCTCGTTGAAAACTCCCGACCTGTTACAAGTCACTGACAAACTTTATTGCATAATGTTATACACATCGCCCTGGTCGAGATTCGAACTCACAACATCAGTGGTGATAGGCACTGATTGATACCCTAAAAAGACTCATATCTACTAGTATATTATCATTTGTTTTCTTCAGTCACTGGAATTCTTTGCACACAACTGAAAATGGATGGATGGAAAAACTTGTTGACACGGTATATAAACTTCGACTAGAAATCTCTGGAAAGGAAAGCACGTGTTAGTATCAAACATTTATTTTTATTATTATGAAATCTAGTAGTCTGTCTTATTCCACCAGATTCTCGTTATCTCATAGCAACACAGGGGTACATCAAGTGTGATTTACGAGTCTGGTTGAGCAAGACTATTATGTAGGAGGGCATATGTCTTATTTTCTTATTTGTCCTGTCATATGTCTTGACATTCTTAGTTCACTGCTGTGATGTCCGCTACGATTTCCGCATAAAAATGATGTTCGGTTCGTCTTTACCACCAGTTGTTTAGGGCCCGGATGGCTCAATGAGTTAGGTCGTTGGATCTAACCGCTCATACAAGCCTATCACCAATACGGCGTGGGTTCGCGCCCAGCTTGTACTGGACTCGCAGCCGTAAGTGATAAAGTTTACCAGTTGCTTGCCCAGGGTCGGTGGTTCTCACCGGGTAGTCCGGCTTCCTCCACCACTAAAGCTGGTCGCCATGATATTGCTGAACGTGGCGTTAAACACCAAAAACTCATTCATTCCTCAAGTTGTTTCTAAGAGGGATGATGTCTTATTTATGTTGTGTTTCTCTGTGTATACTGACTTCCAACACGTCTTGACTATATGAGTAACATGGTGGGCTTCTTATAAGAGGCAGAAATTGTTTCCCCTTCGCAAGCACATGAGTTTAATTCGGGTTTTAAGTGGGATTCGTGTTGCTCATCTTTTTCAGTTTTCTGTGTTGAGTTTTGTTTTGGTTGTCCTCGTCTTGTTCAATGTTGCCAGTTTGTCTGGATTGTCGATTCTTGAGTCCTCGTCTTGTTCAATGTTGCCAGTTTGTCTGGATTGTCGATTCTTGATTGCTCCTTTTCTCTAACGTTCACGTCATCGTTTAGATCTGGTAAGCTAACAACGTACCACCACCTCTATGACTCAACCGGGTCGACAATTTTCTTAAGAATCGATTTATATCATGGTTTTAACAGTTTATGGCAACTAGCTGGTATTATGTAGTTCGGGTAACACAAAAATAAGTTGTCAGTACGTTCTTGTTGCATCAAGATTTATTTTATGCTTATTTACATACACCTCACTGCTAAGCATCGCTAAATAATCACATGATATTATTCAAGAGCAACTTGTTTTATTTATTTTTTCTGCATAAGCATTTACTAGTAAATAGTGATATCATAAGACTCAAAGGGCAAAGTAAGAAAGGTGAAATCAAAGGGGTAATAAGAAGGCGTAAATCAAAGGGGTAATAAGAAGGCGTAAATCAAAGGGGTAATAAGAAGGCGTAAATCAAAGGGGTAATAAGAAGGCGTAAATCGAAGGGGTAATAAGAAGGCGTAAATCGAAGGGGTAATAAGAAGGCGTAAATCGAAGGCGTAATAAGAAGGCGTAAATCGAAGGGGTAATAAGAAGGCGTAAATCGAAGGGGTAATAAGAAGGCGTAAATCAAAGAGGGACAGACAATACAACGAAGAAAAGGAAAAAGGACTAGAGGATAAACAAAGATGTACAAAACACTAACCAGAAAACTAAACCCCACAAAAAACCGAGGCTGAGCTCAGGGGTTCTGGAATGTAAACAGTTCCTGTTCCAATGTGGTACCAGTGGTTAAAAATCGTCATGAATTTGAAGGAAAGGTGAAAAATCGTCATGATTTTAAAGGAAAGGTGAAAAATCTTGTATCGAGTTTCGTATCTCCGATGATAGTAGCAACATATGACGTGTACTGGAATAATAGCAATAAAAAGCATGTTCCTGAAAACGTTCGAATTTTACTCAAATTCATTTTCATTTATGTTTCATGTTCATTTACATTCACATTTTTATGGCTTCTTTTCTTTTGAACAGAGAAAGATAGACGAGCCATAGTTTATTCTTAAGATATCAAAGTAGTTCGTTTTTTTAAATCATTTTCATAGTTTTATTTATCAATACTGTACTTTTATTCTAGTAAAGTTCAGCCGGTTATATGTACATGCAGCAGCACTCCCCAAACCTGATGATATCCAAGGAATAATAGTTTCAATGCCAGGATTGCAAAATGTGTACAATCTCACAGCCAGTCAGATTGCAATGGGAGAGTATCAGGGTTATAATTTTGGGAGTCTCTCAGGTAATGAATATAGTAGTTTTTATTTTATTTCTTCTTCTTGTTTTTTTTTTTGTGGGGGGGGGGGTCTTCGGGTCTTGTGTATTAGAGTTTATAAAATACGAGTACTATATTTTCAGAAACGTTGGTCTGCCTTAATTGTAATACTTTGTCACTATACTTGAAAGAATATGATTTATATTTTTTATTATCTAATATGAATACTGATTTAGCATTAAATTTGTTTTAATTCTGTCCACGCGGTTAAATAGACAAGTCCAGATTACACGTGTGATGTTTGTATTTTTTTCCATATTTTCAGCGCCTGCATGTTTCGACATTGGAATCTATTTAGCAATTGCACAATACTACAGACTTTCCATCGAGTGGGTCAACACAGCATTAAACATGGCTATGTATTGTATGGGTGATACCGCCAAGGGAGAATGTATTAATGAACAGCTCATTAATGATATTCAAGTAACGCTCCCCAAAATAGAAGACGATGTAAGTTTGGATTTTCAATTTGATTCTAAATTGTTCGTGTTAAAAAGCCAAATGCATTCATGCAAGAAAAATAATTCACATTTGTATAGCTTTTTATATGGTACATGTAGTTATGTTTTAATGATAGTACACTCAATACGTTTCGTTCAAAAACCTATTAAATAGCTATAGTAAGATAACGTTTGAAGATACTAAAGGTGTGATCAGAAGCCGTAAGATACTAAAGGTGTAATCAGAAGCCGTAAGATACTAAAGGTGTAATCAGAAGCCGTAAGATACTAAAGGT
>MJUT01064298.1:320532-339968 GCA_002080005.1 Gigantidas platifrons
CATTGTATTGTCTGTCCTTTTGTCTTTTTCTTTTGGCCATTGTATTGTCTGTCCTTTTGTCTTTTTCTTTTGACCATTGTATTGTCTGTCCTTTTGTCTTTTTCTTTTGACCATTGTATTGTCTGTCCTTTTGTCTTTTTCTTTTGACCATTGTATTGTCTGTCCTTTTGTCTTTTTCGTTTGACCATTGTATTTTCTGTCCTTTTGTCTTTTTCGTTTGACCATTGTATTGTCTGCCCTTTTGTCTTTTTCGTTTGACCATTGTATTGTCTGCCCTTCGATTTACTGCTTCTGATTACTCCTTTGATATCTTTAAACTTTCCAGAATTAAAGATCTTGGTTAACATTCAACCTGGCTCCATTATGACTATACAACAAAGAACAGCAGAAATAAAATGAAAAACAAAAAATACCACTCTATCGGAAAAATATGTTGGCCATTGTGTTGTCTGTCTTTCTGATTATCCCTTTCTATATCAAACCTTTCTACCTCCCACAGGTTCTTCTAAGCGCCACCAGCTTAAATAATTACAATCCAGAGACACTGGCAACATTGGGCAGACAAGGCACGGGACGAAGACAAACAAAACAATAAAACACAACACAACATAGAAAAAAAATATGAGCAACACGGACCCCGCAAATGAAAACGGGGATGAATCAAGGTGCTCGCAAATGGTAACCAGTTCCTGTTCCTAACACTTTACGTTAAACAACAAACAATTTTTTTTATTGGTTCATGAACAACATCTAATAATGCTGTCTATACCTTTTCAGAAAACACCTATATTTGACAGACACTATAGAAATCCGTGTTTCTACGAAGTGTGTAACTCTATGGGAAATGTGACTAAACAGTTAAAATGTCTACCTTATTTCCACGTGCTCGGTGTTGACAAATGTGGCTCTACAGATCTTTTTCTTCGGCTTTTGCAACATCCAAGTATATTAGGAAATAATGGATCACTCAACAAAGAGACAATGTGGTGGTCATGGAAACGATATGGTAAGGATTATAATCATAATAAACAAACACGTTAGAGAATACCGAAGGTGCAATCAAAAATAGACAATCCAGAGAAACTGGCAACATTGGGTACACAAGATAAATAAACGTTAGAGAATACCAAAGGGGCAATCAAAAATAGACAATCCAGAGAAACTGGCAACATTGGACACACAAGACGAACAAATAAAACGCAACAAAAATAAAAAAATATGTGTTGGACACCACTATGCGCAAACAAACACAAATAACGTAAATAAGACATAAGCCCTCCTACAAATAAATTATTTATGTGATGATCATGGAATTTGTATACATTGAAATTACAGTTACACGATCATCGTCGATAACCCACGGTTTATTAAAGCTCCGATTGTTCTCTACTCATTAGGATTGGTGAGTATCGGGGCGTGAATAGTCGTGTGTTAGCGACGATGGTACTAGATCAGTTTTATTTTATTCTATAAAACTATATACTCGCCATACAAGATACACTATTACACACAGTGCCGTAGCTAGACCTGTAATGATGATGTTAGAGGCCCCCAGTGGGTGCAGGGGGCGAAGCCCCCCGGAAGCTCCGAGATTTTAGGAAATAGGCACTGAATTTGAAATAAGAAAGTTGGTTGGATTTTGTTGGTAAGTTCAAAAGTTTTGCTTCAAACTAAAAAAAAAACGTGTCATATTTTCATGTTACGAAGAGAATATATAGCCGGTCGAAAGTACAAATGCAATCAAAGTCGAGCTTGGACCTAAATCGCCATCGAATATGATGAAAATATAAAGTGCACAAATTCGATATGTGTGCAGTAATTGTGCAAAGTTTGAATAATGAGGAATGAGAATTATTGGAGTTTAAGATTACACAAATTATGTAACCGTAAGTGTTGTGAACGGACGAACAGACGGAGCGGGAAGACCACTAGACTTGTTGCTGTTGCGGACGGACGAACGGACAGACGGAGTGGAGCGGTTCCTAGACCTGCTATCGCCGTTGGCGACGCAGGTAATTATTTCTACAATCCATGTCGTCATTCTAACAAATAATCCATGACGTTGTAATGTTTACATCTGTATACTGATATCTATTTGTTTTTGACGAAATCTACGTTATATTTTGTACTTTTTGGGTTTCCATTTCACGTAAAAATCGTACCACAATATTCAAAGGAAATTTGCAACAGTTACTGTCTTATGAGTTTAAACATAGAATTCGTTTGTGACAAAATATCCAAACAGGAACTTCCATTTATGAGAGAGAGGAATAGCTAAGTAAAAGATAGCTATGCATCCGACAAAGGCATTAGTCAAGTTTGTATAAACAGTAGGCGGGACAAGCACAAACAGCAAAAAATACAAGGAAACAACACTATACTAAAACTGGATATCCGCAAACTCCTATAAAACTGCGAGTTTATATTAGGTGCACCGAAATGATGAGCATGTCCTGCTTTGCCGTGATACGACACCCGTCATATTATATCCAGTAGTCGAAGCCGGTGATACGTCAGTATATGAGACAAAAATAGCAGATTTGATTTTCTATCAAAGGATACGGACACCCAGTAATGTTGTCAGAATCTTATAAAACTTATGAAATTGTTAACTATATTTTCTTTGATAATTTCTTCTATATCTAGAAGGTTTACATTAATTTTTTCTCTATTTGAGAGATCAGTTTGTTTAGAATGACTCTTAAAGAAATTCAGACATTATTAGTGTCCATATGGAGAGCACCTTCATGTATAATTTAATGCACTCTATGATATTAATAGAATCTGTGTGTAAGTTTATCTACAGTTATGATATCAATTTGTTACACAGGTCTGGATGCACTCACTGAAACCATTTATTAATAGTTCTATGTGTTAATTTGATTTCTTTGTTTTTAATTTTATATTCCCCTTCCCTGCGAATTTAACCCTATTGATCAATACGTCTTATTGAAAGATCAATGTACCTGAATGGGAATTTAAACTGGGCAGCTTTATCCCACATTTGGGATAACAACTGAAGTTTAACTGCATCACTTTGGACATCATCCTGCGACAATTTGGCAACATCTAGGTACGCAAGTTTACAGGCAGAATCTGACGGGCTTGGAACACTCTCTATGACGCTCTCCACTTTTTCCGGGCTTGAATTTTCAGAAGCCGATAAGGGCCTGCTTTCGGTTCGAAAAAGGAACTTATCTTTCTTTTCAATATGTTGTTGTTCAGTCACTCAGTTTCATCACTCAATGTAAACAAAAACCTTAAGGGGCCGGAGTAGAGTAGTATCAGTTCCGGAGCTAAATTCAAACGGTATACTATAACGTACTTTTCCACGACGTAAAAAAATAACACGCTAACAATACACAAACTGTATACACACGATTCTTCTATATCTATATTTGTTCTCTGTTGTCGTCCTCTCTCTCTCTCTTTCTCTTTTTTTTGTTTTTTTTTTGTTTGTTGTCAAAATGATGTGGAAGCACGTGCTTCCGTGCCTCTGCGTAACTACGCCACTGACATATACAACGTAATAACTTTTTTTCATTTCCTGGTCGTCATTTTCTCATTCATGACATCATCGGGGTTGTAACAAGATTAATACGTTGGGTACCATTAATGTAGCTGGAATAGCAACCCTTCCGGAACACATGAGTTCACCCCGGTTTATAGTGT
Organism: Gigantidas platifrons; assembly: GCA_002080005.1. Lineage (NCBI taxonomy): Eukaryota > Metazoa > Mollusca > Bivalvia > Mytilida > Modiolidae > Gigantidas > Gigantidas platifrons. Next base: position 324,205 of record MJUT01064298.1, read on the forward strand.
GGTTCGTGTTACTCTATCTTTAGTTTTATGTGTATGTTTTATAGATCGTTGTTTGTACTTTTTCTTTTGGCCATTGTGTTTCCTGTCCTTCCGATTTACCGATTCTCATTAACCCTTTGGTATCTCCAAACTATTCTTAATAGACATTAAAATATTGTTTATATTTTGTAGGACTATGGTTAAGTAAATATAAAGTAAAACGAGAATTGTTCAGTGACTATCTAGGATATTTTGATAGTGCTGCGGTGAATATTTCCAATACAATCACAAATGACTCGACAGGAGAATCTGGATGGCATCCATTAGTCACAGGTATGGTATCCATACAAAACTCTTGAAATGATGTGTGCGACCCTGTGATTGGACAGACAGTAAATCATGTTTATGTAGTTTAATAGTAAAATATGATTATTTGCTTGATGTCATGTCTGTGTCTAGTATTTAATCAAGGTGGTTCTTTTCGAAACTTGATTTTATTTTCACAATGACAACTTGAAGCACTTGAATATTTTTATGGTCAATGTAAATCTATACTAATACGAAGTCGTTTATGTGTTAGACATGCAAGCAGTTTCCAAATTACATATTGGACGAAATCACAACTTATTGAGCTGTTCCCCCGATGTATGTTATCAATCCTATAACCGAGTTTTTTTTTTCGTTAGAAAACGAGTAAACACAATACTGTCTGTCGACGTTTCAATTTGTTCTTGAATTGTACTTTCATGACGTCAGATTGTACGACGGAATCTATTCGGTTTCATATCGTTAAATAACAGTGAAATTTTTTATCAGTAAAATTCATGCTTTTTGTAATAAGTATTGTTCATTAACAATATAATTAATGGCAATGCCATAATTAATACATTCGCTAGTAATGCACATCCGGGATTGATATTTAACCTCGGGGAAATTGCCATTTTTCTGTGAAACAAGAAGAATTCGTGTTATAAGTTTATCGAATTTTCCAAATTTCATTTTCAAAATGACGCGATCGAATCAAAAACAACAAAAATAGAGATAGGGAATTTAATAAAAAATTTCGATAAACTTATATAATATTACAACGAATTCTTCTCGTTTCACAGAAAAATGGCAAATTTCCTCATCATTTTATATCTAGGTGACGGAACGCCAATGGACTTTTGGGATTTTACTGGTTGGAGAAATATTCAACAAAACAAAGGTCTAGACCACCCAAAAGTGTTGACACCTCACTTAATCCATCATATCAATCCAAATGTAAAACTAATAATCATCATACGAAACCCAACTCAAAGGTAAGTTCAGACAATATGTATTATTACTCTAGTGCCTGTACCAAGCCAGGAAAGCGAGAGGTCATGTATTTGTGTGTTAGGGGTGTCGATTTTACCTCTTTCTATGATTTTTCTATTGGATTTTTTAACTGTTCCGACAGTGTGTTATTTTTGGTTTTTCATTTCATTATTATTTAAGATTCAATAAATAAATTTTGGTGAAATATTTGAACAAAAGCAAGTTTTCACGTTCGTATTTACTGGCACGACCAAACAAATGTGATAGTCAAACTTACTTCGTCTAATACAAAGATCAAAATGAAAGGAACATAATGAGAATTATATGGAAGCTTTCTTTGATTACAACTAAGACATTCATTATCGATCCTAACAACACGAACCATCATGTCACGTGACAAAACACAGAGAAGATAATTAAAGAAGCTGACTGAAATCTAGGTCCTGTTTCGAGGTGGAACACAAATAAAATTTGTGCAAACCAGTTGAATGCAAATTATCTGCCAATGGAAAAATAAAATAAATGCACATATTCATATTAACAAATAGAATACACAGATATTACATGTGGGCAAATAAGATACTGGTATACAATATCATTGTCAGTGAATATTCCTTGTTAACTGACGACTGGCTAAGAATTGTGTCCACTGGCTATGAAACATTTGTCTTATAATAATGAGTTAATATTAGTTACTAATACAGTCCTAAAATATGAATGGTCTTGGCGAGAGACCAGATACCATAATATATAGGTTGGTCTTACCGTAACCGAAACACCACAACTATCAAATATATTATAAATTATCAGTTAGCATATACATTGATAGCTCTATGGGTAATGTGGTGAATATGGTAATAGAATTAACTACATGTTTAGAATATTGAGCTTCTATATTATATTAGTTACCTATTTATTCGTATTTGTACCACTATCTACATGGAATCTATTTTTTCATTGTTTTTTTATAAGAGTTGTCTTGATATTAAAGAATAAATGAATTTGAATTTTTGTGTTTAACACCACTTTCAGCAATATTTCAGCTATATCATGGCGACCAGTTTTAGTGGAGGAGGAAGCCAGAGTACCCGGAGAGAACCACCGACCTTGGGCAAGCAACTGGTAAACTTTATCACTTGCGGTTGCGAGTCGAGTGCACCTTTTTTGTAATTTACAAAGCTGGGCACGAACCCACGCCGTATTGGTGATAGGCTTGTGTGAGTTGTTAGATCCAACAACCTAACTCATTAAAGAATAAAGGGTATTCTATTATGTCATTATTTACAGCGACTAGTCTCCTGTTTTTTCCAAAATGAAAAAGATGTACTCATAGTATAGATTATATGAAATGTACAAAGTTTTTTTTTTTTTAACTATGTGAGCCATATCTTTGCATATATTTAATAACCTTTGAATTTGTTACTGATATGTCAATTTATAAATACTGGTAGGTTAGTGTCAAAACGAGTAATTATCAAAAGCTTGAAAATTGCAATATTTTACAGTATTCTAAAATAAAGCAGACATGATTACGGTTATGGTGATTAACGCCACTTTCAACAATATTTCAGTCATATCGTGGAGGTAAGTTTTATTGGTAGAGGAAAGCGGAGTACCAGGAGAAAACCACTGACCTGTCGCAAGTCACTGACAAACTTTATAACATAATGTTGTATAGAGTACACCTCGCCACGAGCGAGATTCGAGCTCACGTTAGTGGTAATATACACTGATTGCACAGGTAGTTGTAAATCCATCGACCATACTATCACGACGGCCTCTTAAAAGCAGATACTTCAAACTCTTTTCTGCAATTGGCAATGCAACCATTATTATTTTTACATATTTTGCTTGAATTGCAAACATTCTAATGCCAGTGTATATTGTGTAAAAAATGGAGTCTATATCTGTTCGTGTATTTCAGGTTGTATTCAGATTTCATGTTCTTAAAACTAGGATTAAGAACCAGTAAAGGATTTCACGATGCTGTCGGATTCTCGACCAGCTATCTTAAATTCTGTATGAAAAACAGAACAATTGAATCATGTGTTTATGACAGGCAATATATATCAATGTACAAGGTATTTATATCATGTATCACTAAATGCAGACATCTTGTTGGGATAACTAAGAAGATAAAAAAAAAAGTTTTAATATACCATTTAGGGTAATCAGAAGGCAAAAACCGAAGTACAGACAATACAATGGCCAAAAGAAAAAGAACAAACAATGATCTGCAAAACACTACACAGAAAACTAACCATTTGAGAGACATGAAAACTGAAAACCAAGAGTGAACTTAGGTTCTCATGAAGAGTGAGCAGTGCCAGCTCCACTCGTGACACCTGTCATGTTAGTTACTCTTGTTATAAACCTGGTAATAAGTGATAAATGAGGAAAGGACCAAATTGTGATTATGACAAAGGAAATAACTTTTATGACAAAGGAAATAACTTGGACAGGATTCATCAATCAAATTTAGTTACAAATCGTCGTTATATAGAACCACATCAAATTACAACCATATACTCCCCTATTGTACATACAACCTTTGTATACAGTTACAAGTGAAAGTGCATGCAAATACCACTAGTTGTTTTCAAGAATTGTTACCTTCTTTACTTTAAGGCCATCATTGTTGGCAAAGAAAGGAAGTATATATACATTAGACTGGGGTGTACAATAAAGACAAAATACATGAACAAACAAATATTATGTATCATTTTCAATCCAAATGTATAAACTGTGTAATACAGCTATAAGTTCAAAAGGTAACACACAGCTGCATAAATGCGAAGGTGCATTGTTATTTCAAATTTTTTAAAGGATAATTAATTTTCTTCTTCTTCAACAGAGTGAAGTGGTTCCCATCTAGTTTCAAAATAAAGCAATTCCAAAATAGAAAATTTGGGAAATATGGTTATAATCATAACTGCTCCATGCTGAATTTGTTCATTATATTCTTGTTGCATACACCCATCACATAATTCACAATCATATTCAAAAATGAAAGTGAAAAGGGCAACCAACACCTAAATGTTTTCGAGTTTCTACAAATTTTACATTTTCGTTATTGAATATAATACAGTATTTACTAGCTGTTTGATTAGTAAAAAAAACCAATACATTCTGTTTTCTTTGGGTTAAAGTCAAGGAGCCATTCCTTTGACCATTTATAGATTTTAGGCTAAAATCTAAATTCAATTTTGTAAATTCAATTTAAAAAAATGTTATTAGAAGAATATGATAACGATGTATCATTAGCAAACAATATTGATAAACTTTGATTAATGTCTGCGATATCATTAATATAAAACATAAATAACAAGGTCCCAAGACGAACCCTGAGAAGCACTATCCTTTAAATTCCCCCTAAATCAGAGACAGTCCATCTTTGTAATCTTTGCAATGTTATCCCCCTTTGTCATTTGAAAATATTATACTTTTTTTTATTGTTTCATCTCTTGACTAGGGTGTTTAAGACAACTTTCAACAATATTTCAGTTAGATCTTCATCATTGTGGCGGTCAGTTTTATTGGTGGAGGAAACTGGATTATCTGGAGAAAACCCAGTCCTATTAGCGGGATTCGAACTCACAAATTCAGTGGTCATAGGCACTGATTGCACAAGTAGTTATAAATCCAACTACCATACGATCACGACCACGACAGCCCCTCTACTTATTACAAATCTCATTAATTTTTTTTATATTTCTTACAGGCACGGTTACATGTAGGATTGTATTCTGTGTACCTTAAAGAATGGCTAAAGGTATTTAACAAAGATCAAATACTTGTGTTGAGAACTGAAGATTATTCAGCTAATATAAAAGAAACACTGAAAACTGTTTTCAACTTTTTACAACTAGGCAAGTACTTTCACTATTTTATTTTTTAAAAAAAGAAAGAAAAACTTCTTGCAATGAAGGTAAATATTTTACCATACCAAAGTTTTATTTTGCTTGTATTTTTGTAGATTTTAATGTTTTTAAAAAATATTTATTTACAATGAAGGTAAATATCATCTGTCCATGCTAATATTTTTTGTCATCTTTCTGTAAGTTTTAAACCATATTCAACTAAATCTGAGAAAGAGAAGGTTATTAGATCATAATATATATCAGGCAAAAATAAAACATTTCAGTTTAAGATACTAATTAGCAATACAAAAAGAAATTTCATATCAAATTCCTTATTGAGCTTTCTTAAAGAGATTTGAAAAGAAAAATGTCATGGTTTATATTTTCTAAGACTTATTTCCATCTTTGCAGAAGAATTACAAGACAAAGACCTTGATAGAATAGCAAAAATTTCAAAGGCATACAAAACTAAACTAAAGAAAAAACAAGGACCAATGCACAAAAAAACTAAAGATATACTGGACAAATTTTATAGACCATACAATGAAGAACTGGCCAGATTACTCAATGATTCCAGATTCCTATGGAAGTTAAACTGAATGCTGAATAAGAAGTGAAAGCACCTAGATGATCCAAGAAATGTTATATTTTCCCTAAAAACAACAGGGTTTTGAACAATTCATTTCTTGGTGACTGAGGCTAAACTGTTATTTGTTAGTATTGTGTAGGGATCACTTTGCTCGTTGTCATCCACACCATACTGTATCTTGTGATTAGATAATTCAACCTGGATGACTTCCTCGCTTTACATGCTTGATAACCACCACGTGGGTATCTGGATATTAATATATCCAAATCTTATATAGCGCTGTGGAACCATTTTTACTCATTGTGATATTGAGATATGAGAGCCTTGTCATCACTGCTCCTACTATATTTTAATCAGATGACTCTCAGATTTAGCAGTTTTGACGGTCGTCGCCTGGAGATATCATGTAATTTTTTGTAGATTGAGTTTTTCCCTTCAATCTATTACATGGTTTCTTAATACAACATGTTATATTAAGCAGCAATTAGGATATGCAGCATACATAATTCATTTTAAATTATTTTATAATGATTTTCAGCTTATTACCAAACAGAATGAATGTGTGAACCAGGAGATGTTTACCATTTTAAATCATGTGACCATAAGGTCATAATACTTTTGTGTACAAGTTTTGAGTTGTATATTGAACATAAGAAGTTTTATTGGATGGAGGAAACCGGAGTACCTGAAGAAAACCACCAAGCTGTTGCAAGTCACTGACAAACTCTATCACATAATGTTGTATCGAGTACACTTTACCATGAACGGGGTTCACACTCACAACTTCAGTGGTGATAGGCACTGATTGCACAGATAGTTGTAAATCCAACTACCATACAAAATTCATACTCGAAAGTTTTATGACCTTGAGGTCCAGTTTTACTCTCAATTTGTTGTGTTGTTTAGATTTTTGTTCATTTTTTTATATTTTACAATTTACTAATGTTGTTTTACCTACCTTGATTGTAGTTTTTTGCTTTGCTTTGACCATTACTATTTGTATTTTATATATCTTAACTTTATACTTCTCACTAAATCATTTATTTCAATAAATCAGTGTTCACTTACATACAATTTTCTTATAAAGTAAGTATTTTCATGTCATTATCTTATTACAAAGCATAAGATTACCATACATATTCCAATAAATCATTTTAAAGCAGATTTCTCTTCTGATGTAGTTACAGATCGATGCTGAGTTAACCCCGTTAACATAACGAGAAAACAGATGCAAAAAGTCACTCCCTGTAAACTTCACATATACCTTTGCAAACATCGTATTAACTCAGCGTTAAAACTTAAAACAAACAAGACATTCAAGTAAATAAGGTGTTTCGTTTTTGTTGCTATGGCTGGGTTAAATGTAGATATTAAAAGTACATGCATGTTTGTAAATCTTATTTACAATCAAATAGTAAACATACGATTACTTTTCATGGTAACATTAAAATGTCAATACTAACTGGAAACACAGATCATTTGAGTGAAAACATTATGTGTGTAAGGTGTGTTAAGTTTTCATTTACTTATGTTAGGTTGATTGTGCACTCATCTGTTAAAGTTGTCAATTAATTGATATTAACTTGTATGACATAGAATACACTATTTCAATCTCATAGGATTCAATAATTAAAATAAGCACTCAATCAGGACATATTGGTTGTCATGGAAATTAGGTGGAATTAATTATTTCTAGATTTATAAATAAGGATAACAGGGCTCACCACACATAGTGAAAACAGGGTGACTTGACTTCTCTCTCTCTTGACTTAAGGGCGAAGTGAGGGAAAATTTGGGAGCCTTCCGAAAATCGATCCAAATTTTAACGTTTCTTTCCCCACTACCGCATGTTCCCCTACCTTTCACAAAATGAACGTGCTGCACAATGATCTTAAAAAGGATGCAATTAACGAGTTTGGAATAAAATAATGAACATCAAACCCTGTATGGGTCAAATTTCAGGAACATGGGAGCTCCTTTTATGTGAATATTGAAGAAAAAGTATGATTATTGGTGAAAAAAATACGGACTTGAAAAGACTGACAGGGTGACTAAAACTTCGCTTTTTGACAGAAATTGGACGATTTCATTGAAACCAAGGCGAAGAAGTCGCCCACTTCGCCTGGTTTGGTGAGCCCTGGGATAAATTTGTTGTCTTGAAAATGAAGTGTAATTAATTATTTCTAGATTGATAAATAATAACAAAATGGTAAACATTGGAAATGAAATGGAATATTTCTAGATTTTTAAATAAATTTTCCTGTAGTACATGTAAAAAATATAAAAAAGCATATTTAATATCCATGAAATTAACAAAAGATCAGCAAAAATGAAATGTGACATTTTTTACATAATTTTTTACTATTCCTGTACCATTATTATTTTACTTATTGACATATAATATATGTTTTCATTAGTCACTGTTCAACTGGATACAATTTTATGAATTTCTTATCAATTACATAATATCTGTTTTGTACCAAATTTTCATACAAGGATATAATTTTAATTCATAATTTGACTATATATTAACAATTATTTTAAAAAATACAGTTCAAATAGATTGGTAATAAAATACACGTTACAAAAGGTACATCTATCTCAAAATAAACCAAATGCCTTCAATTTTTTCCCTTTGCAAATGGTTGAAATCAATTACCTTTGATTTAAACAATCTGTTGACTAGTTTTATATGAGTATTAATGTCCTAATACAACATGTTTCCTTAAGAATATAAAAAATGCAAAATGGTGGAAATTAACAAAATTCTTGAAAATGATTTTTTACTAATAATGAACTTACATATCCAAGAATATAATATAAAAAACAAAAACTCAAAAAGGTTAAAATTACAAGTATATTTCATACAAAGATGTAATGGACATTGTTTATTGAGGAACTCTATCTTTGAAATTATCTGTCTACTGATTATAGCAGTAACTATATGTGTAAAGCTAATACGTTTAACATATACAGTCAAACATGCCCATGCAGTCACCTGTATTAAAAGGTCACCTTTTTTTGTATCCTGTCATAGAAAATTTCATATGAATTGAACCTCTTTTAAGAGGTCACGTGTGTTGGAAGACCACATTTATGTTGTCCCAAAGGTGACCTTTTAATACAGGTTTGACTGTACACATAAACATATAAAGTGGTAAGATTAATTTACTCCTTCTTTTCCTCTTTTCTCCTCTTTGGTTTAAATACCTTACATATTATTATGAATAAAAATGTGACTAAATGACCTAGAAAAAAGATGGATTTCCAATAAGCTAAAGTTGAGTCAAGTTTTAATAGTAAAAACCCCATACACATGTAGTCAAACCCTCTCATTTTGAAAAATAAACAAGCCCAGTCGAACCAATACTGCATCTTTTCTGAACTATGTTTTCGGAATGTAGCAATCATTAAATCCTCTGCATATACAATAACAGGAACTAACATGAAACTAAGGTAATAACCTGGATGTATACCATGCCAAAAGGCACTCACTGACATTGTTATAGCAACTCTGAAATGACAACAAATTCAAAAGCTTTATTCTTCATAATTTTTTATTTGCTTTAATATAGTCTGATAAGATAGGGTTTTTGTTTTGTTTTTCAACAATATTTCAGCTATATCATGGCTATCAGTTTTATTGATGGAGGAAACCAGAGAAAACAACTGACCTATCACAAGTCATCCCATAATGTTGTCATAAGTACACAGCTCCATGAACAGTTGGTTAATGATGTTCAATGCCACTTTCAACATTATTTCAGCTATATCATAGTGGTCAGTTTTATTGGTTGGAGGAAACTGGAGTACCCGGAGAAAACCACCGACCTGTCGCAAGTCACTGACAAACTTTATCACATAATGTTACAGCGAGTACATCTCGCCATGAGCAGGATTCAAAACTCACAACTTTAGAGGTGATAGGCACTGATTGCACAGGTATTTATAAATCCAACTACCATACGATCACAACCACGACGCCCCACCTGATAAGATAAACATGATTATAAAGCTCATATTCTATGAATTTTGACATTTTTGGGGAAATGCTAACTGTTAGGTTTAACAAATCTCTCTTTCTAGCCAAGTTAAAATATAAAACTTCAACAACAAAGGAAGAGTTATACTAGTTTTATGGACCCAGGCCTCCCCTCTTAGATTGGTAATAAAATACACAATTTTTTTCCTTTGCAAATGGTTGAAATCAATTACCTTTGATTTAAACAATCTTTTGACTAGTTTTATATGAGTATTAATGTCCTAATACAACATATTTCCTTAAGAATATAAAAAATGCAAAATGGTGGAAATTACAAAAAGTCTCCCCTCTTTAGTTAAATGATGCTGTTATGCAAGTTTTTTTTTTTATATGTGAGTAAAATACTGACTCTTACATAAAAGTGGGTGAAATCAAGAAAAACAAGGAAAAATTTGAACTCTGCCAAAAGGTCATTTATCTTACTTGGTATATTAAACCATTCATATATGGTAAGCTAAAATTGCATTAGTCTATATATATCTAAAACACACTCTTATTCTCATAATTTGATACTTAAATTTAAACAAACAATCATACTTCGTTTGAACAAGCTGTAGAAGTTTGATTTCCAAGTTATCTTGAAGAATTTTAAGTATGCTGCATTCATTAATGAAGTTAAATATTATGTGTCATATTAAGTTAAATATCGCATCGGTGGTGTAATGGTTAGCATGCTCACCTCAAGTTCGGTAGATTGTAGATTCAAGCCCCGGACAGGTAAAACCAAAGCCTATTAAATTGGTATTTGTTGTTTCTCCGCTAAGTGCACAGCATTAAGAAGAAAGAGCAAAGACTGGTTGGCTCGGAAACAAGATAATTTGTCCGATTGGGGCGACATGTCATTGTTTCAGTGAGCTAGCACTATAAAAATCCAACTAAGTGGACCTCATCATCATCTCATTGAAAATTAATTTGTTCTCGCCATGATATACCTGAAAAATTGCTAAGTTGGCATAAAACAACAATCATTCACTCACTTATGTGTCATATTAAGTTAAATCATACCCATATGCCTTTAAATATTTTGGTACTCTACGATGTACAAAGGCAGATAACCAGTACTGTACGGTCATATTCCAGCTTCTTAGTCCCTCTCTCATGGTCCTCCCTAACTCACATCCATATATACTTAGATTGTACACTGTTTGATAGTCATAGGTCAAATCAGACTTGGCTTTAGACAAACTGAAAAACAAATATAAATACAGTCAAGCCTGCTTTAGTGACCACCTCTATTAAGCAGTAACTTGTATTATGTGACCTTAATTTAAATTTCCCTTCACAGTGCATTTCATATTACGGTAGTTAAACCTGTATTTAGTGACCACCTGTCTTATGTGACCCTATTTCAATGTTCCATTGGAGGGTCACATAAGACAGTTTTGACTGTACAAGTGTTGACATATAAAGATGCCTTGATTACCTGTTCTGACATAGTTGATATAAATGAAGTTAAAATGAGGTTAAGGTTTATGGTGTGAAGTTAAAATGAGGTTAAGGTTTATGGTGTTTAACTCCACTTTCAACAATATTTCAGCTATATCGTCGTGGTCAGTTTTATTGGTGGAGGAAACCGGAGTACCTATAGAAAACCACCGACCTATCACAAGTCAGTGCACATAACTTTATCACATAATGTTGTATCGAGTACACCTCTTCTGAGCAGGATTCGAACTCCCGTTAGTGGTGATAGGCACTGATTGCATAGATAGTTGTAAATCCAATTATCATACGATTACGACCACGACGAGTGTTGTCAGTTGACAGATGGACTCATGTAGGAAACAAATTAAAAAGAGAATGAAGAGAAATAATGTCAGGGTCAGGTGATGTATGTCCAGATAATATCAAATGGAGTTCATTCCATAATAATTATGGTTTCACTTACTGACAAATTTTATTACATAATGTTGTATCAAGTACACCTCTCCATGAGTAGGATTCAAACTTCCAACATTAGTGATGAGAGACACTGATTGCACAAGTAGATATAAATCCAACTACATGTACCATATGAAGGGCCCATTTCCTTGTATACATTACATAGTAATTCAACCTGTATTAAAAGACCATACATCTTGTGTGATCACTTTTAAAGTTGCTGAATACAAATGACAAGTTTGACTGTATCTGAAAATCTCCCCACTTCCAGTTGCTATTAAATTAAAAGCTATGCATGCCTAGTGCAGCAGACAATAACTTTCAGATAGCAAAGGAAGACTTATGTTGGAGCATGAAAATCATAACAAAATGTCATATTTTTTCTTCATAAATTAATGTTTGGTGGGATATAAAACTAATTGAAAATAGGGCCAATACTGCAAAAAGTGAACTTAAAAGAGGTTGGTTTATGGTGTTTAACGCAACTTTCAACAATATTTCAGTTACATGTATATCGTGGCAGTACTTAAAAAGAGAACCCAATTTGGAAAGATATCTTTGAGGAAAGAGATTTCAAGCTTGGAGTTAACTACTGAGTAGATGGTTCCCTCAGAGTAGAAATATTTCAAAAATGAATCATAGGGGTAATGTTTGTTAATATTACATCCATTACTATGTAATGACTTGAGGCTCTGTCTTCCTACACATACCTACAGGGCCGTCGTGGCCATGATCATATGGTAGTTTGATTTACAACTACCTATGCAATCAGTGCCTTTCACCACTGATGTTGTGAGTTCGAATCCCACTCAGGGTGAGGTGTACAACATTATGTGATAAAGTTTGTCAGTGACTTGCGGCAGGTCAATGAAACTGGCGTTAAACACCATAAAACCAATCAACCTACACATACCTCTCATCTAGTCCTTTCAAATCAGAAGGACCCTGTCCATATTTTGATTTAGCTTCCACAGGATAAGCACCAAGAGTCGATGTCATACACATACATTCTGATACTAGCCAAGCTATATATAATCTGGTACGGAAAATCATGAACATAGGTACCATGTAAAGCAGTCTATACCAAAACGGATTTTCATAGAATTCATCTGTGTCCACATACTATGAAAAAAAAAAGAGAGACAATGAGAGAAATTATAAACAAAAATATATAAACTACTACACCAGAACTGAAAAATAGAGTGAGGGTTATGGTTATGGTTTTCAACAATATTTCAGTTATATCGTGGCGGTCAGTTTTATTGCTGGAGAAAACCGGAGTACCCAGAGAAAACCATCGACCTGTCGCAAGTCGCTGACAAATTTTATCACATAATTTTGTTTCAAGTACACCTTGCCTTAGTGGACAAGGAGATTAATTATTTTAAAAATATATACAGTCAAACCTGTATTAAGAGGTCATCTTTGGAATAAAGAAAAAGTGGCCTTATAAGACAGGTGACCTCTTAAAAGAGGTTCAATTAATATGAAACTTTCTATGACATGACACAAAAAGGTGACCTTTTAATACAGGTGACTGCTTAATAGAGGTGACCACATGGACAGATTTGACTGTATATATACAATGTACTAGAATTTGTTGTTATAAAAATAATATCTCAACATATAAATGAAAAAATGAGGAAAGTAATTATAATATATATACATGTATATACACAAGAATTGATTGTTCTAAAACAACCATCTGTTTTAACATACCGAAGAGAACAAGAACAGAGAGTGACAAAATAATAAAGCTTATTTTTGACACAAAAAAAAATGTTTGCTTCTACATACTAAATAAAGGGCTACGCAGAGCGAAGTATGATACAATAGTATTTTGCATGACATAGTAAGTAGCTGGACAATATAAATGTGATGGACATAGTAAGTAGCTGGACAATATAAATGTGATGGACATAGTAAGTAGCTGGACAATATAAATGTGATGGACATAGTAAGTAGCTGGACAATATAATTTGTTGGACATAGTAAGTAGCTGGATAATATAATGTATTGGACACAGTAATATGCTGGAAACAGTAATTTGCAAAACAAAATTAAATACACATGAAGAAAAAAACAGATTTTTCAAGCCTACCGTTCATTTTTTCACATTTAAGAAAATTGAGTTACACCATATAATATTGAGTATTCACATGACATTAACATTTTAAACAGGCATTCAAATTACTCACTTCAATATTAAAGAGCTGACTAAGTATAAAGAATGTTACTGCAATGACAGGAACATGTCTTAATCTGTTTAAAACAAAGTCTTTCATAGGAACATTTGGTGAGTTACTATTTTGTATGAAGTCTTCATATGTTCTGTATTTAAAAAATGGACCTGAAAAACACAAGATTTCATTGATTATTAATATCTCATTTTATTACATACTTAGTTAAAATAAGGCATTTTTCTATTACCAATATGACCGGAAGTAAACTGTCCATATTTTCACACCCTGGGAAAATAACCGGTTATTAGGTGCCTCTCGTGCGTTTCAGACAAAATAAACAACTTCCGGTGTTTACGTCTGCAGATGTCGGAAGTATATAATAAATAGTTTAATACATAGGCATTCCCATATTGGCCTGGTTATCATCCTTTGACCCATATTGGCCCTCGACTTCGTCTCAGGGCAATATGGGTGTCTCTGGATGATAACCAGGTCAATATGGAAATGCCCATGTATTAATCTGTATCTAATTATTATAGAAACATTAAAATATAATTATTATATATTATAATATGATGTCCTTCTTTGACAATATAAACAATGTAATGGTAAAATTCCTGATATACAGTGAAACTCGGTTGTGTCGAAGTTCAGGGGACTCAAAGAAAACTTCGACTTATCTGGTGCTTCGACACATCCGTAAGCAGTTTTGACTTCCGGTTTGCTCGATGTTTACCTGTGAAGTTGACTTCCAGTTTAATGTGTGCTACTTATTCGTTACGTCTGTGTATGTATGACTTGTTTCAGGTGTAAAAAATTATAATGTAATTAATTTTGCACTCCAAGCACAGGGACATGCTCCCGGTGAATAAAAAGATCGACTATCCACATATATACACTAGACAAGGGAGATACAAATGTCGTCGGTAGCCACGCTTCAACTCATTTTATTTCCATTAATACCTTTCATTTCACCGCTAGTCCTCCTTAATTCGATTAACAAGATGTTTATCTAAGAATTACAACAGCAGTTACCTTGATTAAACCCTACTAATTGACTTCCAAAAATAATTTCGTTCACTCCAAATCATCTATGAATTTAATTAGCGAGATAATTAATTTTCCGGTAAAATTAAAAAATTTAAAAGGAATACAAACAATTTGATGATCAAAGATGTTTCCATTTTAAAAATCTTTCTAAAAAATCGTTTCGTGTGAGTAAAACACAAACCATTCATTTTTCGAATTTCTAAGTGAACATCGTAAATGTCGTGTAATAATTCAGTCAAATATTTTTTTTTTATTTTAGCCGCATCTGTTTTCAACTGTAAAATGAAATTCTGACCAAGAAAACGTGCATTTCAATTTTTATTTCGTTTTTATTTTCACCCTTTGCCGTACCCCATTCATGATGGCTATTTTCATCTTTTTGCGAATCAATGAACCTTGACTAAGCCCTTGACACGCCGATCAGCTATTTAATTAACACACAAATTTGTGTATTTTTATTGTTTACACTGTGTACTGTCAAAAATTGTAATAAAAACACTGAATTTACATCAATGACATGGATTTAAAGACCAGAGGCTCCCAGGAGCCTGTAATCGCTCACCTGGATCAAAGCTGCTTTCAATAACAACGCAACTGCACTGTGGTCCGCCATCTTGGTGGGAGAGTGTGACTGCAGGACATCATTTGGAAAAGGACCATCGAATGACTATTCCATCAAAGTTTGGTTCTAATTAAGCTGCTGGTTCCAGACAAGATGGTTTTTATGTGAATTTCCCATAGGGTCCAATGTTAAACTAAGTTCAGCTGTGCAGCCATCTCGGTCAGAGGGCGGGACCACCAGACACAATTTTGGAAGAGGACCATCCAATGAATATTTTATCAAAGTTTGGTTCCAATTGAGCAACTGATTCCAGACAAGA
>MJUT01064298.1:341831-362001 GCA_002080005.1 Gigantidas platifrons
CAATTGAAATTTCATCCCCCCTTTTTTCTATTTTTAGCTTGGCGGCCATCTTGGTTTGAAGTCGGGAACACCGGACACAATTTTGGAAGGGGGCCATCCAAGGACCATTCCACCAAAGTTTGGTTGCAATTGGCCCAGTAGTTTCTGAGGAGAAGATTAAAATGTGAAATGTTGACGGACGGACGGACGACGGACGACAGACGATGGACAAAAAGTGATGGCAATAGCTCACATGACCCTTTGGGTCAGGTGAGCTAAAAAGGAAGTCATAACTTTGCATAACACAAGAAATTCGATTTACGGAAGTGAAGGAAAAGACAAGAAGACTCGAGGTTCGACTAAAAAAGAGTAAATTACATAATTTTCCGATTTTGGGGCTATAAAAAGTGTTCGACACAACCAATGTATTCGACTCAAGAATGTTCGAATTAAGAGTGTTGAAATAATATAGAATAATAGGAAAATAGATCGGGACCGGCCGACAACTTCAAGACATCTGTAGTATTCGAATAAAGAGTGTTTGACACAAACATGTTCGACTGTACTTTAAATCACACATGCATATTGGTGGGGAAAATTATGGACATCATTTTCGACTGATTTCATGTATTTATACAGGACCATGAAACATTAAAATATTAGTTATACTTCTTTACATATCCTTTTTTTTTTAAATACTAAGATAACCACTGATCGATTTTGTAAATATAATTATGCAACGTATGCATGCGTAGAAATCTGGAGAGTTTCATTTAGCATCAATGACATGGAGATATTAAAAGCGGTGCGCTCGATTTTTAAGTATTGAGAAGGGCAGTGACCATACGATACTCACGCTAATACTGGAAGTTTTATTTTGAGCTGTGAATAATATTGATATGTTGCAATGTATATACTTATTATAATGTGTCGTTTGTAGATTATTTTTGTGATAATTCATGGTGAGAAATAATATAGACAATATTATGAAGAATTAAGGACATTGTTTAAATTGTTTTGTGTGTGTGTATGTATATATATGTGGGTTTATAATAAAATAAAATGGTCACTGCATCCGACAGTATCAAAAAAGATGTTTTGTTTATTTAATATGGAGGTTGATTACCTGTAAATAATCCTATATAACAATAACAATACTGCATAATATGTAATGGAGTTGGTTGTATGCTTCTATACTTCCTCTGTAAAATCCTCTCCTCTTCTTCTGACGTGTCTCCTTTCTTAGAAAACTCATTTGTATCGTATATCTCAAACCCTAAGGCAACTATCTGAAAACAATATCACAATAAATAATTAATAAGATAATACAGGGGTGAGCCACGAATGTGCTACTTTTAATAATTGCATCTTGTATGAAGAACATGTCTGTCAGGCATAACTTTGAAATGATGATTACAAATATTATTGAATGATCCAACAGAAGAACATACATTACAACACAAAATCAATATAAATAATGATTATTAAACTTACCAACACCCGAGAGTGTGAAAGAGGAACAAAAGTGAATAGGTGGGCGCAGTCCTCCTTCCAATAAATTCCCTGTCTGAAAAACAATTTCTAGACAGTTTCATACCCAAAACAAAAACAAACAAAACACACACACACACATAATTAAGTTTTTGTAAGTCTTTGATCAAAACTAAAGAAAGCATCCACATGGATGTAACCCATTGTAGGGTAGCTTTTTATGTTTATTACTTTTAAGATGCTGTAAAGTGGAATGTCAAAGGAACCCTATGGGAAATTGTAATCACATTTGCAAACATTACAGACTGCATTATCAACTCATTTTGATGACTTTGTAACAGCTGCCCTGAATTCTAATTAGACATATTTATTCTGAAAATTATTGTTTTTTCTTGACATTTGGTGGTGGGGGGGGGTTATGTGGAACATTTGAAGTTAAATCTGGAATGTGGAATAACTAGGTAAAATTCAGAAGAATTTGGTCAAAAACGGAATGGTTGTAATTTAACCAAGTACTACATGTAGATATTCACTAGGACAACATATGACACATTATATTTTTTTTTCATTAATAACAATATCACTTTACAACAATCCAATGCAAATACATGTATGAAGGATGATTTGACTTAATGCTGAGATGCATATGTATAAATAATAACAAATAATTTGACACACAACGGAAGAGAAAAAACAGTCATTCCCAACATCAGTCGGACATGTGGCAATGCAATGTCCAGTAAAAATTGGTTTGGCCCAGTAAAAGGTTATTCAAAACTGGACCAAATGATTAGTAGGAATCTGAGCACCTCCTCTGTGGAGTAAGTGAATGTCCTGTAAACTTGATGCTGGTTCCAGTAATTCGTACTCCTTTACTGGACAGAATGTCCATTCAACTTTAATTTACCTCGGGAAACACTGAAAGAATATACAATAATAACTTTCCATATTAAACAAATATGGTAACTTTATGGTTGCTTAAACCTACCTTCAACGTCATAAAAAGTTGCAATGCATTGGACACAGGTGATGGTTGTGGTAGACCAAAACGGTGACAAGTTCTAAAGAATACCAGGTAACCAAAACTCCATATATAGCTGTAGATCTGACATTTTCTATAAATAAACAGAAATAGCATAAATTAGAAAACTTAGTGGTAAGTCTTCCAGGGAAGACATGTGTCGCCTGCGAACTTATTTTCTTTAGATTACTTCATCAATGAAAGTAACATCATGATGAAAAAGTATATTTTTCTAAATTTGGTGATATAGTTAGTTTTGACTGATGAAGTTTATGAAAATTACAATTTATTCTGACATGATGAATTACTTGAAGGATGAGATATTATCATGCGAATAAAAATAATCTATAGCTAAGTTCCATCAAAAAGGATGTGGACATGCGATACAGTTCTCCATACTGATGCTCTGTGCCATATATCAGGAAGCTAGCCTGTGTGGTTCCTGGGAAAAATGTGACAAATTTTTCTATCTAAAAATATTCTAAGTTGCGGCAAACAGGAAGTGGACATGTGGCAGATTCGAAACTATCTTACACGATACAGTTCTCCATACTGATGCTCTGTGCCAGATATCAGGAAGCTAACCTGTCTGATTCCTAAATGTGACAGAAATTATTGTGACAAATTTTTCGATATAAAAAAATAATGAAAGTTCTGTCAAACAGGAAGTGGACATGCGGCAAATTCGAAACTGTCTTACACGATACAGTTCTCCATACTGATGCTCTGTGTCAAATATCAAGAAGCTGGCCTGTGTGGTTCTTGAGAAAAATGTGACAGAAATTATTTTATGACAAATTTTTCGATATAAAAAATATTCTAAGTTCCATCAAACAGGAAGTGGACATGCGACAGATTCGAAACTGTCTTACAAGATACAGTTCTCTATACTGATGATATGTGCCAAATATCAAGAAGCTGGCCAGTGTGGTTCCTGAGAAAAATGTGACAGAAATTATTTTATGACAAATTTTTCGATATCAAAAATATTCTAAGTTCCGTCAAACAGGAAGTGGACATGCAGCAGATTCGAAACTATTTTACACGATACAGTTCTCCATACTGATGTTCTGTGCCAAATATCAAGAAGCTGGCCTGTGTGGTTCCTGAGAAAAATGTGACAGAAATTATTTTGTGACACCGACGCCAGATAGTGATCCCTATATGTCGCCTCTGCATAACGCAGGCGACACAATAAATGATAAACTGGAAAATATAATATATAGTTCATTAGCCTGCATTAAAGTGCAGGCCCCGGTGCTACAAAACTTGAGAATTTACTTAAGTCTGAGAATATTCTCAAATAAGGAACTCAGCCAATCAAATCGGAGTATTTCCTTATTTGAGAATATTCTCAGACTTAAGTAAATTCTCAAGTTTTGTGGTGCCGGGGCCTGAACCTTATTTTTACATTCTGTTATCTGGACATCCTGGGTCTGGCATTTCAAAATTGAGTGAACGAGCGAATTAATGCCAACTCAGCAATTATTCTGCTACATTTTTTTGTATCTCATGGAGAGAACAAGTTAATTTTCAATGAAATGATGATGAGTTCCGCTTTGTAAATTGTACTGGACCAACGCGCTTAGCTGGATTTTTATAGTCCAAGCTCACTGAAACAACAGTCCGCTGATAGAAATGTCACTCCAGTCCACTCAGACACATTATTCTAATTCATAGTCAACCAGTCTCTGCTATTTCTCCTTAATGCTGTGTGCTAAGCGGAGAATAATAGTCTTTGGTTTGACCCGATTGGGCCTCAAACCCACAATCTACCACATTCGACCCCGGGTGTCGAGGCGAGCATGCTAACCATTACACCACTGATGTGGTTTTTCATAAGTGTGGAATATTTTTACTTCTATTGCAATGGAATTTTTTTTTTTTTTTTTTTACAACATAACATAAACAGGTCACTGAAACAATAATCCGTGGGTAGATATGTCGCTCCACTCGGACACATTATTCTAATTCCGAGCCAACCAGTCTTTCACTCTTTGCTCTTTCTCCTTAATGCTGAGTGCTTAGCAGAGAAGCAACAAATACCAATTTTATAGTCTTTGTTTTGACCTGAACGGGGCTTGAATCCATGATCTACAGCACTCGAGGCGAGCATGTCAACCATTACGTCACCGATGCGGTTAAAAAAAAAGTATCAAATTTGTTGTGAACAAGGACTAGTGTAGATACGATAACGTAACCCTCATTCCGCTTGTGCTCCATTTAGGGTTACGAATCGGTCCCATTCAACGTATGGGAACAGCGCCCGGAGTGATTCACACCGGGCGGTTTTTTGTCCTAATTCCGTTGTAAGTGTAGGAAAAATTAACGGGATTGAAAGATAAATATATTTAGGTAAACCTTGAGGTGTTAAGTAAACGCTGCATCAATCCATGGTAAACTTATATCCATCTGAAAATTTGCATGCATGAAATCTTCTTTCTGTCCGACATTTTGTTTACAAGTTGCTATTTCACGTGCACTTGCCTCGTTTTGGAGATACATGTATCTGTATTTGAATTGATTCGTAGTAAGCATTATCCATATTTGGCATTGAGATCCATATATGGATAGGCTCCGCCCACCACGAGAGTCTACGTAAGGTGTTATGGCAGACAAGTAACAATTTTCAAATATGAAACCGGTCTTGAAGATAGAAACAGGTATTGTAACACTTATTTCATATCACCATTACTTAGAAATTGTTGGGAATAATAAGTTATGACCAGATGTGCGAAAAGAAAGTTGAAATATTCCCGGAACGAAAATTTTTAATTTGCTCCCATACGTTGAATGAGATCGATTCGTAACCCTAAATGTAGATACGATAACGTAACCCTCATTCCGCTTGTGCTCCATTTAGGGTTACGAATCGATCTCATTCAACGTATGGGAGCAAATTAAAAATTTGGTTTCGGGAATATTTCAACTTTCTTTTTGCATATCTGGTCATAACTTATTATTCCCAACAATTTCTAAGTAGTGGTGATATGAAATAAGTGTTACAATACCTGTTTCTATCTTCAAGACCGGTTTCGTATTTGAAAATTGTTACTTGTCCGCCATAACACCTTACGTAGACTCTCGTGATGGGCGGAGCCTATCCATACATGGATCTCAATGCCAAATACATGTATGGAAAATGTTTACTACGAATCGATCCAAATAAAGATATCTCCAAAACGAGACAAGTGCACGTGAAATAGCAACTTGTAAACAAAATGTTGGACAGAAAGAAGATTTCATGCATTCAAATTTGCAGATGGATACAAGTCTACCATGGATTGATGCAGTGTTTATTTAACACCTCAAGGTTTACCTAAATATATTTATTTTTCAATCCCGTTAATTTTTCCTACCACTTACAACGGAATTAGGACAAAAAACCGCCCAGTGTGAATCACTCCGGGCACTGCTCCCATACGTTGAATGGGACCGATTCATAACCCTAAATGGAGCACAAGCAGAATTTACGTTATCGTATCTACCCTAAATGGAGCACAAGCGGAATGAGGGTTACGTTATGGTATCTAGGACTAGTGGTGAATTCATTACTATATATTTAACTTCTGTCGATTAAATATCACATTTTCCAGAATACCTTTGATAGGGATTTGTGGCAAGATTAGATTTGAGATACAGACTAACACTAACAGAGCAGAAAATGTCTTTGGAAGTCTAATCGCAACGAGATTAATTAGGTGCAGAACTAAATAACAATGAGGTTTATTTGCCCCCTTTATTAGTAATAAATTAATTCGACACCTGGCATTCTAGATCTTGGTCATTGATTAAACAAACATTTTACAGGCCCGGCCGTGTCATACCTTGGTCCGCTAATTTTTATCAGTAGGCAACTTCCGAGGGCTAGAATAAGAGAATGAAAAATATGTATGTGGCATGTTACAATGGCAAGAGTAACTCCCGCTGCGGTACATATTAGTCTCTTGCTGTTAGGGTTAGTAATTTGTCTTACAAATAACCCAAAGCCAAGAGAAATAACCAGGATGGTTCCGTAAATCACATCGTCCGATATATTCATGATGATGGCGTAACGTCTCCACAATAGAGAGTTCACACACGGTTCGTCCGAATACCACAATATGAAAAGAAGCGTAAGGTTAATGGAAATCTCTTTCTTCTTCTTCTTTAGATATGCAGTACTCCTTCAAGACGTTGAAGATTACGTACTGTTGCATGCGTGGGTAAAACATATTTACATAAATTTTTTGAAATTAGAGCAGGCACCAAAAGAAACACCATTGATAAAAATTACACCATCCATAACCAAACATTAGAATCAGTACCACACAGTAAATACTTAGGTGTTACCATTAGTGAAGATCTTGCATGGAAAGCACACATTAACAACATTACAAACAAGGCAAACAAAACACTAGGATACATCAGACGAAACCTACACGGCTGCACACATAAAGTCAAAAAACATACATACACCACAATGATAAGACCTACACTAGAATATGCATCTACATGTTGGGACCCACATAATAAAGATCAGATAGATGACATAGAACAAGTGCAAAGAAGATCAGCACGCTTTGTTTACAACAATTACAGAAACAAAGAGCCAGGCACAGTATCAAAAATGTTAGATGCACTAAACTGGGAACCCCTGAGTCAACGGCGTGCTAAAAGTAGGGTTACCATGTTGTATAAGATCAGGAACAACATGATTGCAATTGACCACCAGCAATACCTATCAAAAGGGGACGCAAGAACCAGGGGGGAACATAAATATAAACATATCACAACATCTAAAAATGTATATAAATTTTCCTTCTTCCCAAGAACCATCCGAAGTTGGAATTACCTACCGTCCTCAGTGGCATTAGCACCAGACATCGACAGCTTTAAGTCTGGTCTGGAGGGTATCCTATTCCCTCCAGAATTCATGTAAACATCCACACTATGTAAATAATGTAATTATGTAAATAATGTTTAATTGTAAATTCAAAATTTTCAGTCTCCACGCCGGGATAATTTCACTCGTTCCTACGAGTCTATCCTGTATTAGGAAGAAGAAGAAGAAGAAAGTTAAATAAAGTGAAATCAAAAGTGTGAATATAACAAAAAATTTAAAACTATGTACAATTGTATTTGATATTTAAATGCTTAAGAGAACAGCGGGTGTTAGCTGTTCTCTGAAAGAGTCTATTGATGGACTTGAGATAATGGTCTGTGGTAAGATGTTCCATTATACTATAGTGTGTGGAAAAAATGACCATCTGTATGTATCTTTTTGTGTTGTTATATGCCTAAATGTCTGATTGTGTGATTTTCTAGTTCTGCTGTCAGTTGGGATGAGTATGTTGTTTGGGATAGCAATTAGAGCGTGTGTTATTTTGTACATCATGATCAATCTGGTTTTAAGACGGCGCTCAACTAAAGTTTGCCAACCTAGAGTGTCAATCATTGAAGTGACACTACTAGTATTATGGTAATTGTTTTGAACATAGCGAGCAGCTCGTCTTTGGACCATTTCCAGTTTGTTTTTGTTGTCATGTGTATGAGGGTCCCAGATACTACAGCTGTATTCAAGTTTTGGCCTCACTAGTGCTTGATATGCCCGAGATTTTACTTCAGGGTTTGATATCTGTAAATTTCTTTTTAAGTATCCAAGAGATTTATTTCCATTTGAAGTGATATTGTCGATGTGGGTGTTCCATTTAAGGTTTGATTGTAGTGTAACTCCAAGGTATTTTGCTGAAGTTACTGGTTCGAGAATGTGATTGTGAAGTATATAATCATGTTTGAATGGTGTTTTCTTTTGAGTGATGATGAGTACTGTACATTTATCTGGGTGGAAAGCCATAAGCCAATCGGCTTCCCACCTTGCAGCTGCATCAAGGTCAGATTGTAGTTTCTTGCAGTCGTCCTGACATGTTATTTCTTTATAAATGATACTGTCATCTGCAAAGAGTCTTCGTTTGCTGTGTGTAAGATATTCCGGAAAGTCATTGATATAAATTAGGAAAAGAATTGGACCGAGTACTGTACCCTGTGGAACGCCTGATGTAACTGGCACTGTGTTAGATGTTACTCCATCAATTACTACTGTTTGTGTTCTATCTGTTAAAAATGCCTGAATCCAGTTTAGAGTATGGGTTTGTATTCCGTAATATTTCAGTTTGTATAATAATCTACGGTGGGAAACTTTATCGAATGCTTTGGCAAAATCCATAATAATCAAGTCTGTTTGTATATTTTTGTTATTGTTGGTATTTAATTCTTGTATGAACTGAAGGAGTTGCGACTCACATGATCTTGCTTTTCTGAAACCATGTTGTAAATCATATAAAATATTGTTTGAGTCGAGGTGTTTCATAATGTTGCTGGTTATTATGTGTTCCATCAGTTTACAGCAGATGCATGTTAATGATATTGGTCTGTAATTTTCTGCTTTGTATCTTTCTCCCTTTTTGAATGCTGTTGCAACATTTGCGTGTTTCCAGTCTTTGGGTATGGTGCCAGTTTCTATTGATTTTGTAAATATTTTGGTCAAGATTGGAGCAACTTGTTCTTTTAGGTCTTTTATCACTCTACTGTTTATGTTATCTGGACCGCATGCTTTGTGAGGGTTAAGTTTGTTTAAGAGGTTCAGCACACCTTTTTCCTTTTTCATTTATATGTATTTGTTCCATTATAGGATGAGGACTAGGACCTTTGTCAGGTATGTCATGTGGTGGATCGTGTGTAAATACTGATTGGAACTGTTGGTTAAGAATGTTCGTTTTTTCTACTGTATCAGTATAGAGTATACCTTCTTTTTTCAGTGGGCTTATGCCAGAGTAGTCCTTCCTAATGCTTTTGAAGTAGCTAAAAAGCTTTTTTGGTTTATAATCCGAGTAATGATGTTGATCGGAGTCTTTAATGGGTAGGTCATATATGATGTTCTCAATATATTTCCAGTAAGCTTTGCGTTGTTCTTTTTGTACTGTATGTTTTAGTTTTTTATATATTGAAGGATTTTGGTTTTTCTTCCTGTGGTATTTGTTCTTTTTATTTATAAGTTTGCGTAAATTGTTGTTTATCCAGGGAAGTCTTTGTTTGTAGGTAAGTAGTTTATGTGGGATGTTTGATTCTATCGAATTAATTATGTAATTTTTTAATATGTTCCAGAGTATGTTTGTATCACTCTTTTCATATATGTCATTTATGGTTGTTAAAGTATTTTCCAGATCTTTTTTAATTTGATCCCAATTTGCTTCCTTGTATTTCATTACTTTTCTTGGTGTTTCTCTGACTCTTTTTAACCATGTGTCAATTTCAGCATATACTATGTCATGGTCTGCTAGCCCAATTGGAGGGAGAGTGCATAATTTATTAAGATTTGATGGATTGTTCATGAGTAGAAGGTCTAATATTCTCTCATTTCGTGTTGATTTGTCAGTTACTTGATGTAAGTTATGGTCTGCAATTATATCAAGCAGTTGGTGGTGTTGGTTTGCATCTGGTTTTCCAGTTATGAATGAAGGAATTGACCAGTCTATGTTACCTAAATTAAATGGACAAATACACTCGTCCAACTCCATATGTGGAAAAAAAACAACAATAGGTGCATTCAGAGTACTGCGTAACCGCCACGATATAACTGAAATATTGTTGAAAGTGGCATTAAACACCGATGATAAACCATTGGCAATCTAAATCAGCATAAAAATGATCCACTTAATAGAAACGGCACTAGACAAGAAAAACTATCGTCCAGTCAGTATTCTGACAACAATTTAAAAAATCTATGAAATGGTGCTGTTAGATCGGTTAGTGGAATATTTTAATCATGTTTTAATGTGCTTTTAAAAAGGGTCATTGCTGTAAGACCACACTAATTAACTGTAACTGACGTGTGTCAGACCAATACTTGGTGTAGATAATAATTAAAATTAGCTTTTTAGTATCAAATCAATACTTGGTGTGGAGAATAAAATAAAAAATAACTGGTGTCAGAATAATACTTGGTGTAGAGAATAATTATAACTGGTATCAGATCAATACTTGGTTTAGAGAATAACTATAATTGGCATCAGACGAATACTTGGTGTAGAGACTGATAACTATACATGTAACTGGTATCAGACCAATGCCTGTTTTAGAGAATAACTATAGCTAGTGACAGACCAATGCTTGTTTTAGAGAATAACTATAGCTAGTGACAGACCAATGCTTGGTGTAGAGAATAAAATAAAAATAACTGGTGTCAGACTAATACTTGGTGTTGAGAATAATTATAACTGGTGTCAGACCAATACTTGGTTTAGAGAATAACTATAATTGGTGTCGGACCAATGCCTGTTTTAGAGAATAACTATAATTGGTGTCAGGCCAATATTTGGTGTAGAGAATAACTATAATTGGTATCAGACCAATACTTGGTTTAGAGAATAACTATAATTGGTGCCAAACCAATATTTGATGTAGAGAATATCTATAAGTGGTGACTGGTGTCAGACCAATACTTGGTGTAGAGAATAACTATAATTGGTGCTAGACACTTCCCGGTCCTTTCCTCATTCGTGACGTATCATCGGGTTTCCAACTAGATTAACACGACGGGTACCACTGGTAGAGGAGGAAGTGTTTACCCTTCCGGAGCACCCGAGTTTTTGGTTGGTTTCGTGTAACTTAATCTTTAGTTTTATATGTATATGTTTTGTAGATCGTTGTTTGTTCTTCTTCATTTTGGCCATTGTGCTGTCTGTCCTTCGATTTACGGGTTATTACCCCGGTATCTTCAAACTCTTCTTCATATCATGTGATGAAATGAAGTTGTTACTCGGTATTGATATAGACTATCAGCTAAATTTTGATAAACCTATTAAAGATATCTGTCATAAAAGCTTCGCAAAGTTGGGTGTGTTAAAGCGTATTGAGTGTTATTTTTTTTATCTAAGCAAGCTAACAATTTCTCATACTTTTATATTGTCTATTTTTAATTTTTGTCCGTCGCTTAACATTTTTGTTGAAACCAAATATTATAAAACTCTAAAAAAAAAAAAATATAGGAAAGAGCTTTACATTTTATCTATGGAGATTACAATAGCACATATAAAGAATGTTTACATATATACCACTTCTACAAATAAGGAGAATGTACAGAATATTTTAAAATATTGCAGACTGTCTCCACCATGTTTAAATAGTTCTGTTGTTTTCAAAATAATAAATATAGTTTTTGATATTCTAATGTTGTAGCGGTGCATGCAGTAAAGACTACTGCCTATGGAAAGAACTACTTTATATTTACAGCTACTGTTTTATGGAATAGTCTACCTGATGATTTTAGAAATCAATTTAAAAACATTTTCGTTCCTGGAATAACAATGAATATAAATGTAATGTCTACAAACAGTTTTAGTATCATCTAGGTCTTTTCAAGTTTTATATATTATTTATATTCATTTTTCAGCAGTATAACATGCTTTTAGCTTACAACACCAGTTCCATTTTTGAATCACAATGTTTTGTTATTATTTTACTATTGTATATACTTAACTTGTCTGTGCTATGTGTGCTTTAATTTGTTTGTTATTATGAGCACCTTTTAAACTAATAATTTGCATGCGTGCTGTTTTTTTTAAAACTGTTATTTATTTTGTGCTATGTATGTCAGTCAAAAGCTCACTAGAGTTGTGTTGTATTTGTTGATTTAACATGCCGACTTAAATAAAACTTCATTGCTTATCAGATCTTAGCTATACAGTAACTAGTAGACACACTGCAGTACCCATACCAGTATGGGTACTAGACAACTCATCATCGGATTTCTCACTTCCTCCTTCCCTTTGTGGTATATCGCGGCGTGGTAGCTACACGCCGAGGCATGTCACCGAAAAAAGGTGAGAGATCTGACTTTAATCAGATTGAAGACAACTCGGCACTTCTACGACAAAGACTATTCGGTTCATCTATTGAGATAACTCGGACAACAGTGTGGTCGTCGAGATAGCTGCCGAGCCTAGCTCTTATGTGACCACACTAAAAAGACAATAAGAACCACGGTTCCGCAGCTAATCGTAGAGACGCCAAATTCCAAAAGCCCTAAACTGCTGTGTGGCAAAATTTAAATCTAAAGACAACTCGGACCTACCTGCAACCGGGTAATACGGAGTATTATCCGATTTTGTTCGGGTTTTTTTTTGTTAGGGCCTTTGGTTTTCTTGTTCCCAAAGATTTTTAAATTATTAGGAAGCATCTATTGAAGGTCCACTGTAAAGATTGCTCATTTCGCCCCTATCAGTTAACGAACATGTCCACATTGGGCAGTTCTTGTTTCTGGTTGGTCGATTTATAAAAAATCCTCTGCTCTGAAACCATTTTGCCAAATAACAAAAACATTTGACAGGAATCATCTATTGAAGGTCCCCCATAAAGTTTGCTTATTAAGTCCCGATCCGTTAACAAACATGACCGCCATTGTTGTTTCTGGTTGGTCAATTTCTAAGCAAAAAATTCTTTCTTTTGAAATAGCTTAGCAGGTACACAGTTACCATGGCCGCCATAGTTCTTGTTTATAATTGGCCAATTATAAACAAAATCTTCTCTAAAGCCATTTGACCACAATTAATTGAAATTGGGTATGAAGCACATATGGAAGGTTCTGTATAAAGTTTCCTCAAAACAGAATGAAATGTGAGCGACAGGCTCAACCCACTGAGCCTCTGGTTTTTTTTATTTACATTTCGTCTTCCACTTCTTTATTAAGTTTTGATGGGATATATGTTGTAGTTTATCGGGGTAGTCGTGGTCGTGAACGTACGGTAGTTGGATTTACAACTATCTGTGCAATCAATGCCTATCACCACTAGCGTTATGAATTCGAACCCCGTTCATGGCGAGATGTAATTGATCCAACATTATGTGATAAAGTTTGTTAGTGACTTGCGACATGGCGGTGGTTTTCTCCGGTTTCCTCCACCAAAATAACTGAACTATTGTTGAACACCATAACCCAACCTCTATTGAAGAAGAATGCACACCCGACAATGCCTACTTTTTTTGGAACATTTCTATCTACTTTATGACGATAACAACCCATCATGTTTGGATAGGTTATGGGTGTTTAATAGCAATTTGAGCAATCTGTAGCAGTGACATAATGACTAGCGTTCTCGTATAGAGTGCTGTAGATCGTGGGTTCGTGCACTAATCGTGTCAAACCAAAGACAATACAATTGCTATTTGTTGCTTCTCCTCCAAGCACACTGCAACAAGGAGTAAATGTAAAGGCTGGTTGGCTCAGAATCGGGATAGCATTCCCGACTGGAGCGATATGTCTATTGTTGTTTTTGAAATTTGTTTTATGGCAGCCACTGTATAATTAACGTTAAAAGGGACGGTCCTCTGCAAATGTACAAAAAGTTTCTTTAAAATTACAAAATTCATTGCAACCAAACTGGTATGTTAATTGAGGATTGGAGGCAATGTATAATAGACAAATAATTCATATCTAGACAGACCTCCAATATTAAAACTGTAAAACCTGCGTAAATCAAGCAATCAATCTGTGGTAGTTGTAAATCAAACCACCATACGATCACGACGGCCCAATCAACACTCATCCAAATAGGAAAATTCCAACTTTACAGCGTTGGTTAAATAATTGTTGCAGTTTCTCAGAAAAGCTTTTATACATTTCCCATAAAATCCTATGTTAAAAATTAAGTCCTGTGGTAACGGCCATCTTTGATTTCAGATCTCCCTTAAAAGTACCAACTTTGAAATATCAGCCAATCATAAACTTTTTTAGCTATGCTTGCTTGTTAACTGGTACTAAATACAGTTAAAACACTTATCAGGGCCTTGTAAAAAATATTTCAGTCAAATTTGGTTTCAATCCATTCAGTATTTCTTGGGAATAGTTTATAAAGATGGACACCAAGTGATGGCAATAGCAAACACGACCCTTCTGGATCAGGTGAGCTAAAAATGTAGAAGTAATGGCAATTTCAAGCTAATTGTATTTGTTTGTGACGGTGGCCGAATTTGATGGATGGCGGGGCTGTCAAGACATGTTTAAAAGTACCATCCAAGGACCCTTCTAACCAAGTTTGGTAAAATTCGTTCCAGAGATTTTAGAGATGTTGAAAGTAGATATTTCTATTTTTAGTAACAATGGTCATATTTGAAGGTGGGAAGACCTGTCCGATACAATTTTTAAAAAGGACCCTTCTTGAACAAATTTGTTAAAATTGATCGATTGATTTTTGGTGTTTAATGCCACTTTTAGCAATATCATGGCGACCAGTGTTAGTGGCGGAAGAAGCCGGAGTACCCGAAGAGAACCACCGACCATGGGCAAGCAACTGGTAAACTTTATCACTTGCGAGTCGAGTGCACCATTTTTTTAGCTCACCTGACCCGAAGGGTCATGTGAACTATTACTAGTACCTACAATTGGCGTCCGTCGTCCGTCCGTAAACATTTCAATCTTCTTCCAGAGAACAACTGAAGAAAATGGGACCAAACGTGACAGGAATGTTCATTTGCATGGTCTAACCAAGTGTTGTTACTTTCGTTACGATCGCTTATCCAACATGGCTGCCAGGGGCCATAAAAGCCTCCGATTGGCTGAAATTTTCAATGATCTTCTTCTCTGACACTACATGGAGGATGGAATTGAAAATGGTCATGAATGATCATTGCAAGCTGCTAACCAAGTGTTGTTACTTTTTGGACCGATTGAAAATCCAAGATGGCCGCCAGCGGGGGGACATAATTTAACATGGCGACCGTATGGGAAATATGTAAAACAAACTTCTTCTCAAGAACTAGATGGATTGGAACCATACTTGGCAGAAATATTCCTGACAAGGTTCTGATCAATTGTTGTTACTTTTTGTTCCGATCGGTTATCGAATATGGGTGTCAGGGGCCATACTATCCTCTGATTGGCTGAAATTTCAAAGATCTTCTTCTCCGATACTACATGGAGGATGGAATTGAAAATTGTCATGAATGATCATTGCAAGCTGCTAACCGAGTGTTGTTACTTTTTGGACCGATTGAAAATCCAAGATGGCCACCAGCGGGGGACATAATTTAACATAGCGACCCTATGGGAAATATGCAAAACAAACTTTTTCTCAAGAACCACTGGATGGATTAGAACCATACTCGGCAGAAATGTTCCTTACAAGGTCCTTATCAAGTGTTGTTACTTTTTGTTCCGATCGGTCATCCAACATGGCTGCCAGGGGCCATAAAAGCCTCTGATTGGTCGAAATTTCAATATTCTTTTAGAGAATCACTGAAGCAAATAGGACCAAACTTGGCAGGAATGTTCCTTTGCATGGTCTGGCTGCCAGGGGACATAATAGCCTCTGATTGGCTGAAATTTTTAAAGATCTTCTTCTCCGATACTACAGGAGGATGGAATTGAAAATGGTCATGAATGATCATTGCAAGCTGCCAACCAAGTGTAGTTACTTTTTGGACCGCTTGAAAATCCAAGATGGCTGCCAGCGGGGGACATAATTTAACATACTCACTGAGCAACCCTATGGGAAATGATGTAAAACAAACGTCTTCTCAAGAACCACTGGATGGATTAGAACCATACTTGACAGAAATGTTCCTTACTAGGTCCTGATCAAGTTTTGCTACTTTTTGGTCTGATAGGTCATCCAAGATGGCTGCCAGCGGGGGACATAATTTAACATAGTCACCCTATGGGAAATGATGTAAAACAAACTTCTTCTCAAGAACCACTGGATGGATTAGAACCATACTTGACAGAAATGTTCCTTACTAGGTCCTGATCAAGTTTTGTTACTTTTTGGTCTGATAGGTCATCCAACATGGCTGCCAGTGCCCATAAAAGCCTCTGATTGGCCGAAATTTCAAAGATCTTCATCTCAGATACTACACAGAGGATGGAATTGTTGTCAAGAATGATCATTGCAAGATGCTAACCAAGTGTTGTTTCTTTTTTGGCTGATGGAAAATCCAAGATGGCTGCCAACGGCAGGTCATAGTTTAATGTATGACCCTATGGGAAATATAATTAAAACAAATTCTTAAGAACTACTGAAGGGATTATTGAAACCATACTTGGCAGAAATATTCCTTACAAGGTCCTAATCAAGTGTTGTTACTTTTTGTTCTGATCGGGCATCCAACATGGCTGCCACAGCCAGCTAGGGTCCATGATCTCGACAATCTTGCAATATGGGGAAAGAAATGGCGGATATCATTGCAAACAATATTTTTCACAAAAAAGCTTCTGTCAAGGCATGTCAACCAAGTAGGCCAAAAAAGTTGCTGAAATGGTCCTATGATGGTCATCTTTTATAATATGGTCAAATGGCTCAGGTCAGCAAACCAATAAGGCTGCTGTTACAAGTAAAAATCAGTGAAAAAAAAAGTCACAAATGAACCCAGGTGAGCGATTACAGGCTCCTGGAAGCCTCTAGTTTGTAATTCACAAAGAAGGGCGTGAACCCATGCCGTATTGGTGATAGGCTTGTATGAGTTGTTAGGTAATCTAACTACCTAACTCGTTGTGCCACCTGGGCCCCTAGATAAAATTGACCCAGTGATTTTAGAGATGTGAAAAGTATGATAGTTTATGAACGAATGACAGATGACAGACAACAGATGTCAAGTGATGATAATAGCTTGCATGAACCAATCGATCAGGTGAGCTAAAAAGTTATAATTTTAGGTGTTGCTCTCCTTCGGCTCCTTTTTGTTTCTGAATAATATATATAACAGGAATTATTATGCTTTCTGTAAATTTCTTCTGTAATACAAGTTCATGCGATATTTTGGCATATATCACAAAGAATTATATAGCATTGATTTACTATGCGAAAACAGTACATCTACTATGCCAGTTTCACGAGGGGAAGGTTGGGTTTTCAGCTGTCTGTCAAGCTATATATAGCTAGTCCATGTGCAAGGGGGCGGATCCAATGTCAATCTATCATAGTCGTCTACTGTTTTTTAATACTTGTTATTGTTGTTAATTAAATTTCAAACTTAAAATCTTTATATTTTTAAAGCCTTAAATGAAACAAAGAATATTCTCACACTTTCAAGACTATCTGTTCCAATATATTAGTCACCAATATCAGGACCTCCTTTATTGTAATAGTTCTCAATAAATTTTGTCTACATATGACAGTCAGCATAATAATAATAATAATGTTGTGTTAGCAATGACTATACCATATAGTGGCCAGGGTTGAAGACATAGTGCACCCCCCTTCGGGTCGTACACTATGTCTTCATACCTGACCACTATATTGGCATAGTCATTGCTAACACAACATTATTATAGAAATAAATAACACAAGGTGAAACTATCATGCAATTGTAACTAAGACCTTAGCTAAAGGATATTACATACAATTAAACCTGCATAAACCGAACCATGAATAAACTGGAATCCTGTACAAAGTCAATTTGAGTCCCAATGTAGGAAATCTTTGTTAATATATTTATCCTGTATAAACAGAACACCTGTTTATACTGAACACAAAAAAGTTGGTTCCAAGAAAGGTTCGGATTAAAACTGGTTTCATTGTATATGACTATGTCATAACCTCTAAACAACAAATGCTAACAAAAACTGTCGGTTATATTTTTTTTTATTCAAGATGTCCATCCAAATAGCAGAGCTATCACCATGAATATTGTATTTAGCTAGCAATAAGCAACAATTTTATTAAATATCTAAAGTAATCAAATGTATATCAGTTTTATACATAAAAAAAAAGACAAAAAAAATGTATTCAAAATATTGTTCCCTATTATCCATTGCATATCACTGATTGATCACTCTTACAACTTATAAAAATAAGATTATATCATGGGGGACAAAATATGCCCCCCTCTGCTGGAATGCATGTACAATATCATTGCTAGTTTAGAAACAATGTATCTGAAACGACTGAAAAACATAACTGTATCATAAAGTCATCAATAAATTTTCAGAACATTTCAAGGATCCTTTATTCCTAAAAACAGATAAGACAATAATTTGTCAGCACTTTCAATTGTGATCAAAAATTAAAAATTTCTATCACATAATAAACTAGAAGGCCCCATACTGGTTGAATGAATGATGCAATATTGCTTCATTTTTTCCCTTCTTCTTTTCCTTGGTGAGTCCCTGGGAACTACCAGACAAATGGTCCATGTAAAAATGAAATTAAACTAATATATACAACTCAATAACAACTATTTAATAGTTAGTCAGCACTTCTCTTCTTCAGGGGCACAATGAAATTATTAGTTGAAGATGTGAAAAAATACTAGAGGCTCTGGAGAGCCTGTCATCGCTCACCTGGTAATAATTGGCAGGGTAAATCCTTAGGAACGTGAAGTCTAACAAAGATTNCACTGGTGTGGTCTTATATGTCCTGATTGATAGCCAGCAAGGCAAGAGTATTAACCATTACAGTACATCACTGGTGTGGTCTTATATGTCCTCATTGATAGCCAGCCATTCATTGTTCTTTTTCTCCTTAATACTATTTGCTTGGCGGAGAACCATAAAATGCTAAGTTTATAACCAACATAAGTTTTATATGACAGATTTTAATCACATCAAGGCATAACTGACTGGTTCTAATTATACCGTTAACTTGATTAAACATTCGAATAAAAATAAATTACCTGAGGGTCGACACCATTATATTTTGATTTACTCATTTTTTCCCATTCAACAACAACTGGCTTTTCACTGCTTTTTTCCACAGGAGATTTGGGATCTAAAACAACAAAACAATAATAAATATTATAAACCAGAGGCCCACCTGAGTCTGTATCAGTCTCATCTAATTTTAAATGAAGAGTATACTGTCAAATTGCATTTTTTAGACAAAATTTAAACATTTTGTATTGTTATTTTTTTTATGGAAAGGTAGCCATTTTTGTTTTCTGATCAACATAAATTAAATTAAAGTTTGTTTTTGCCCGCAAAAACGGATGTCTACCCCTGTCCCACAAACTATAGTCAAAGGTAAAAAATCTATTTAGGTAACAAATAAAATTAAGCTTCAATGAAAAACAAAAAAATCGAGAAAGCATCAGAGATGCAACAGCTGAGTTGCAAGTCAATATTTTGGGCCATTTAATTTGGGGATCTCAACCATTAAAAAGTTCACTTCAGGTAGGGGGTGGTGTATGACCTCAGGGCCTGAGCTATAATGCATTTAATTTGCCTAGTCATCCTGATCATAAATATATATGGTTTAGGGGTGGGGATCTCAACCATTAAAAATTTCAGTTAGGGTAGGGGGTGGGGTATGACCCCATGGCCTGAGCTATAATGCATTCAATTTGCATAGTCACCTGATCATAAATATATATGGTTTAGGGTGGGGATCTCGGTCACATTTTTTAAAACAGATTCCCCAGTGAGGTGGGGCTAAACCCAGGGATTAAAAATGTTGAATGCACAATTTCACATTGACATCTCCACCCATACCAAATATTAAGTTTCTATCTTTTGTAGTTTCAGAGAAATGTGTAATTCTCAAAATATGTACTTTTTCTATAAAAAACCATGATTTTACAAGAAAAAAACAATAGATTAATTTGAATTTCGAACTCGCTCTAAATAATAGTGTAATAATGCTTCCTACCAAAAATTATGTTGATCGGCCAAAAACTAAGACAGCTATCAACTAAGACAGCTATCGTGTTAAC
>MJUT01064298.1:395447-413397 GCA_002080005.1 Gigantidas platifrons
GATTTTATCTCAGATCCTCTAAATTTGATTGACCTATTGGGACTTTAGCTCAGATCATCTAAATTTGATTGACCCATTGGAATATTAACTCTAACAATCTGATCAGTGAAGTATAAGATACCTATATTCAGTACACTAGATACACAATTTTTGTATTTAACTTGTTCATTTGTGATTGAATTCACACCGCTGGGGGCCCTCATGGTCGTGATCGTATGGTAGTTGGATTTACAACTACCTGTGCAATCAGTGCCTATCACCAAAAGAGTGATTTCTAACCCAGTTCATGGTGAGGTGTACTCAATACAACATTAATATTATATGATAAAGTTTGTTAGTGACTTGCGACAGGTCGGTGGTTTCTCAGGGTACTCCGGTTTCTTCCATCAATAAAACTGACCACCACAATTTCTCAGGGTTCTCCGGTTTCTTCCATCAATAAAACTGACCACCACAATTTCTCAGGGTTCTCCGGTTTCTTCCATCAATAAAACTGACCACCACAATTTCTCAGGGTTCTCTGGTTTCTTCCATCAATAAAACTGACCACCACAATTTCTCAGGGTTCTCCGGTTTCCTCCATCAATAAAACTGACCACCACAATTTAACTGAAATATTGTTGGAAATGGCATTAAACACCATAAACCAAACCAAACCAATCCACACAGCTGGAAATCCAAATGTAAATACAAAACAATTTCCAAGTATTATTTATTGTATAGTTCTGAAAACAAGAAAAAATATGATAAAAACAACAAAGACTATGAACATACAACTATGAGATTCCCTGTAACAAAAGTCTATACATAAAATGGTCATCAATGAAATA
Source organism: Gigantidas platifrons (assembly GCA_002080005.1). NCBI lineage: Eukaryota > Metazoa > Mollusca > Bivalvia > Mytilida > Modiolidae > Gigantidas > Gigantidas platifrons. The sequence continues at coordinate 396,278 of MJUT01064298.1, forward strand.
TACTACAATTCTCAGAATTTTTTTACATTTTTTTTCCGATAGTACAGTATGATATTATGCTTGAATTCTCTATTACATGTTAATTCATAACTTGTATTACATTGTTAATTCATAACTTGTATTACATTGTTAATTCATAACTTGTATTACATGTTAATTTAGGACTTTTATGCAAGAAATAAATAAACCATTACAATTCGGAGGAATAGATTTTTAAAATAAAATCATTAATATTCTATAGCAATTTGTTTTGGTGCAAAAATCTAAAATAATATGATTGTTTCACGATGGGTGCCACCACTGGGACAAGATATGCTTACCCTTCTGGAACACCTAGTATCACTGTCAGCTGTGTTCTTTTGTTTTGTGTTTCTAATTTTTGTATCCCAATTGTCTTTATTGTCTGTATGACCAATCACACGCCAATGATGATGTTTGCTTGTCTCTTTACTAAAAACCTAACGGTGATGAATGGAGACCATTAGATCATGCTCAGTGATGAATGGAGACCATTAGAACATGCTCAGTGATGAATGGAGACCATTAGAACATGCTCAGTGTGTTTTACCAATGTTGAAGTGTCACCTTACAAAAGAAATCTCTTTAGACTATGGAATGTCACATTCATCTCTCCACCATCAACTGGTTTAATATACTAGTACAGTGGGACCTGTCTAATATGACACACAAAGGGACCAGGGAAATGTGTCAGATTGTACAAGGTGTTGGAATACTCACGTTTTATTTTAGTTAACAGAATTACTTTGGGACCATCAATTTTTGCTGGATGTGACAGGATGTCAGAAAACTCAGGTGTCAGAGTGCGTGAATTCCACTGTATTGTATTTTTCTACATTTTACATAGAATAAAGATTACAATAGGCAAAAACAAAACAATATCCCTATATATAGATATAATGCCAAGTGATTGCTTACCCCTTAATACTTACTATATAAATATCTATTATCTCACAAAATATTAAAACAATTATAAATACTACAAATATTTTCACAAAAAAAAAGATATACACCAAATCAAAATAATATTAACATATCGTCAACTGTGAAAGTAATGGCATAAATTCTGCCAAATGTACAAAATATAATATTGGTATAAATTTATTATGTCACGATAGAGAAAAATAAATTGACATAATTATCGCATAACTGGTAATTTCTGCACCTATTTAATTTTTGCTGTATTCTGCGGTCAACTCCAGACCGCAGAAATTAAAATCACAGAATATTATGTATATTCAGAGGCTGTAACCTTTGAAAACTTTCCAAAGAACTAAATATGTATATACTTCTGTCCTGTGCACCAGTTGTTTATCGTAATATTATGAAACTGTCCTTCATCACTTCAGTAATTGTTTCCTGTAATACAAACAATATGCTTTCGGTGCTGAGATTTAAAAAAAAAAAAAAAAAACGAGGCTCCCAGGAGCCTGTAATTGCTGACCTGGATCAAAGCTGCTTTCAATAACAATGCAACTGCACTGTGGTGGCCATCTTGGTGGGAGAACGTGACTGCTGGACACAATTCTGGAAAAGGACCATCGAATGACTATTCCATCAAAGTTTGGTTCTAATTGAGCTACTGGTTCCAGACAAGATGGTTCTTATGTGAATTTCCCATAGGGTCCTATGTTAAACTAAGTTCAACTGTGCAGCCATCTTGGTCAAAGGACGGGACCACCAGACACAATGTTGGAAGAGGACCATCCGATGAATATTTGATCAAAGTTTGGTTCCAATTGAGCAACTGGTTCCAGACAAGAAGATTTTTATGTGAATTTCTCATAGGGTCCTATGTTAAGCTAAGTTCGACTGTGGGGGCCATCTTGGTCGATAGATCTTGACATACTGAACATGTTTGCAGTTTAAACTTAACATCTGTCTCTTATAGTTTTTGAAATATAAGATGAAAAGTATTAAAATTTTGAAAATTTGATGAAAAAAGGGAAATAACTCCAAGATGGGTAATCAGATTTACTTCAAAATTGCATGGTATGTAGATCTTGACATGCTGAATATGTTTGCAGTTTAAACTTAACATCTATCTCTTATAATCTTTGAAGTAAAGGACGAAAAGTATTAAAATTTTGAAAATTTGATGAAAAAAGGGCAATAACTCCAAAATGGGTAATGGGATTTACTTCAAAATTGCAGGGTAGGTAGATCTTGACATGCTGTAAATTTTTGCAATTTAAACTTAACATCTATCTCTTACAATTTTTTAAATAAAGGATGCAAAGTATTAAAATTTTGAAAATTTGATGAAAAAAAGGCAATAACTCCAAAATGGGTAATTGCATTGACTTCAAAATAAAAGGGTAGGTAGATCTTGACATGCTGCACATTTTTGCAATTTAAACTTAACATCTATCTCTTATAGTTTTTGAAATATAAGATGAAAAGTATTAAAAAAATTTAAAAATTTGATGAAAAAAGGGGCAATAACTCCCAGATGGGTAATCAGATTTACTTCAAAATTGCAGGGCAGGTAGATCTTGACATGCTGCATATTTTTATAATTTAAACTTAAATGTAATCTCTTATAGTTTTTTAAATAAAGAACAAAAACTATCAAAATTTTGAAAATTTGATGAAAAAAGGGCAATAACTCCAAAATGGGTAATAGGATTCACTTTAAAATTTCAGGGTATGTAGATCTTAACATGCTGCACATTTTTTCCCCATGTCAGATTTTTGATATTACTAACGGTTTCTGAGTTATTACCCAAAACCTGTAATTTTACCACATGTTCTATTTTTAGTAACAGCGGCCATTTTGATTGGTGCATTCCATCACCGGACACAACTTTTAAACTAAACACGCTAGTGATGATTCAGACCAAGTTTGAGTACAATTGGTCTAGTAGTTTCAGAGGAGAAGATTTTTGAAAAAGCTTACGACGTACGACGGATGCCAAGTGATGGCAAAAGCTCACTTTGGCCTTTGGCCAGGTGAGCTAAAAAAAAATAAAAATAAAAAAATAAATAAATGTCTTCTTTTTAATCCAGAACCCCAGAAATTACCAGTTATACGGTATATGGAATATCTCCATATTAAAAAAATCATCACAACAGGACATTGTGTCAACACATGTCAATATTTAAGTGTTTATTTCATGATTTCAGCATATAAACACTGAAGCATTGAAAACTGTGACTTCCACTCAAAAACTCATCAATCCACATTGCACGGTTCAAAAATAGTATCAAAATTATTAACATACCATTAGATCATAACATTGAATAATAAATTTTTAATAAAATTTTCTTTTAATTTAAATTACCTTTAGGCCATAAAAAGTTAATTTTCTGGTTCTCAGGCCCGACCGCATTGCCGATTTTATTGCAAAAATAGTAAAAAAAAAAAATGTCCGTACGGAAAAAACAACTGCATCCGTTTGTTCTCTTATATCGCGTGGTCGGTGAAACGCTTTAAAACGCATCATGCTTAAACGAGATTTAAAGCATCGTTATGACAATGTATAAATAAAACATGTGTTTCCGTTTGACATTTAGACAAAATGTCAATCGTTTCTGTGCAAATTCGGCACAAATGTTTGCCAGTTTTACCAGGGAACATAATAGGGGGGGGGGGCTTCTCTGAAGCTTGTACTTTATTGGAATTGTTTACGGAGATAAAAAATGGTACGTTGGAACTAGCGGATTGGACTTTTCCATAAAAATTAACCACTTGTGATGTTTCTGCCACCATTGGAAGAAATCAAATTGAAATTTTCGATAAAGTAATGAAAAGTTTTATACATTGCCATATTTTTCACCAAAAAAAAGAAGAAAAATGCCTCCCTCATCACTTTTTACAGCAGTAAAAGGATAAAAAAAAATGTCGTCCTCCCTCATCAATTTTGACAAAAAAGAGCCTGAGAACCAAGTAATTAATTTTGCATGGCCTCAGTCACTCCCTTTTTTTCATCAAAGATCTGCAGGGTCAAGGACATAAATCATTTATTACATTATTTTACTCTTTTTACACCCCCCCCCTCCCCCCCTTCTCCTTTATTAATAAACAGATAATTGGCTGGAGTCCAAACAGTGAAATCTGACTCGTATGTTGATGATATGCGTTCAACCATGTTTAAATATTATGATAAATTAATAAATGGTAACTAAACTTAAATCACAGAAACAATTCTTTATTCATTCTGAACCTGTCTGCTTTGTTAATAAAACGAAAAACATTAACTGAAAAATACTTAAATTTAAATTTGACATTCATTTTGTATTTACAGTGGAACCTGTCTAATCCGACACATCAAGGGACCAAGGAAATGTGTCGGATTGTACAGGATGTCGGAATACTCAGGTTTTATTTATTTTAACAGAACTACTTTGCGACCATAAATTTTTGTCGGATGTCACAGGATATCGGAAAACTCAGGTGTCGGATTGCACAGGTTCCACTGTATTTCAGTTTGTAATTAATTTACACTGATAAAATATTATTGAAATCGGTCAAAATTAAGTTTGAGCATGGGCATCAAATAAAAATCAGCAATAATAGAATTCTTAGATCTGAATTTAAATTTATGAATATTTTGTAAAAAATAGGAACCAAAAATGCTAAAATTGTCTATTCTTCATGCTCCATCTGGGACAGTTTTTTACTACAAAAAAAAAGAACAATAATCTTGGACGCTATAAAAGTGACATTTCTGTCTGGTATTAGAAACTAAAAAAATTGTGTGATAAATTCAAATTACAACCATTATAAAAATAATTCAAACACATTATAACAATTCAGTTATATATAATATTTGTACATTTCAGTAACTGCCTCTGTACCTCAAGTCAAATATAATATTTGTACATTTCAGAAACCTCCCCTGTACCTCAAGTCAAATATGATATTTGTATATTTCAGTAACCTCCTGTGTACCTCAAGTCAAATGTGATATTTGTACATTCAGTAGCCTCCTTCGTACCTCAAGTAAAATATAATATTTGCGTTTTTCAGTAACAACCTCTATACCTCAAGTCAAATATAATATTTGTACATTTCAGTAACCTCCTGTGTACCTCCAGTCAAATATAACATTTGTACATTTAAGTAACCTCCTCTGTACCTCAAGTCAAATATAATATTTGTACATTTCAGTAACCTCCTGTGTACCTAGTCAAATATGATATTTGTACATTTAAGTAACAACCTCTATACCGCAAGTCAAATATAACATTTGTACATTTAAGTAACCTCCTCTGTACCTCAAGTCAAATATGATATTTGTACATTTCAGTAACAACCTGTGTACCTCCAGTCAAATATAATATTTGTACATTTAAGAAACAACCTCTATACTGCAAGTCAAATATAATATTTGTACATTTAAGTAACAACCTCTATACCGCAAGTCAAATATAATATTTGTACATTTCCGTACTCTCCCGTGTACCTCAAGTCAAATATAATATTTATACATTTCAGTAACAACCTCTCTTTCTAAAAGTAAAACATAATATTTGTATATTTCAGTAACCTCCTGTGTACCTCAAAGAAAACATAATATTTGTACATTTCAGTAACCTCCTGTGTACCTCAAAGAAAATATAATATTTGTATATTTCAGTAACCTCCTGTGTACCTCAAAGAAAACATAATATTTGTACATTTCAGTAACCTCCTGTGTACCTCAAAGAAAATATAATATTTGTACATTTAAGTAACCTCCTGTGTACCTCAAAGAAAATATAATATTTGTATATTTTAGCAACCTCTTGTGTACATTAAGAATGAAAACAAAACAGTCATGTAATTGCAAAATATTCAAAAACTGTACATTATCAAAATATAAATTGAATACACAAACCAACAATTAATGTATTGATTAGCGGTGGGCAAAATGATAAACTGGTGGAAAAAATACAAGGTAGAAAATCTAGTTCATCATACTAATCAGAAAAAATACAATCTAGAAAATCTAGTACATCATACTAATCAGAAAAAATACAATCTAGAAAATCTAGTTCATCATACTAATCAGAAAAAAATACAAGGTAGAAAATCTAGTCCATCATACTAATAAAAAAAAATATGATCTAAAACAGATATCTGCCAGCTGTGTCAAGTCAATATTATTATTTCTCCCATTATTACGGCATTTTAACCCCGCTGAACCAGTGGTGGAAAAATCTGTAATCCTCTAGAGGAGTAAAATGTCTCGTGCCTTTCCCCGCATTAATTTCAAATTTTGAAATAAAGTTTGTGTTAAATAATGGGAGAAACAAATTCTCCTTCAGTTACCTATGTGGGTTACGACATTTCTCCACTCTCGAGATTTAAATTAAAAATTTTAATTTAACTCTCTTGAGTGGAGAAATATCATAACCCACATAGGTAACTGAAGGAGAATCTATATACTAGTATCTAGTCTTCCTATGTTATAATGTAACAAACAATTTGTATTTCTCCTATTCTTGGTGTGTTTAACCAGTTAGTTAAATTTTCGTTATATTTTTATTCACAACAGTGGTCAAATGCTCCAAATATACCCTGGGGCCTTCATAATTCTCTACAACCAGATTTTTTTTCATAAATTGTATGATTATTATGTGATTTTCATATGTAAATCATATGCTTTTTTTACAAGACAATCATCATACACTTATTAAACTGTATAGTATTCTGTTATGATTCATCCTATTAATATATGACAAAATCAAAGTCAATTAAGACATCAATATAAAGAAGTGTTCTCTGTAGGACTATATTAAAATTACATTCAGTGTTTTAAATTTCAATCAAAGATAAAATTTCTACAAAAAAAAAACAGAATGCGTCAAGAACAAAATAAATTATAAATTGTTTGAATACTGTGTCAGGGCTAGGTACTCTAGTACTACTGTTGAAAAGTAACAAGCAACAAGTCATCCAAAAAATACATATACATAAAAATATAATTTGTTTCGATATTTTTTAGAAAATCATAATGAACTACACCAGTTTTCACCCATAACTGTCATATATAAACAAATATATAACATCTATAATAAACAATATAATAAACCTTATAAAAAAAAACTGGTCCACAGTGTTGTCATAGTGGAATGTGGTAATAGTATATATTTTATTAAAGGAAAACAAAAACATTGGTGAGTTATTCTAATGACTATATAATAAAAAGGTGATAATAAAACAACATCTTTCAATGGCCATTAGGGAAACAGGCAAGACCATCTAATATCTCCCTTACCTAAACTAGGTTAAGGGAGATACATGAATAACTTAACAATCAAGCCTGGGGGGGGGTTTCATCTGTAATGTTCAGTATATCTATCTGCTCCCAATATGGAATATGGGTGGTAGTCACGATATAGTGAACTGTCAGGTGAAACCCTCCCCCTCAGGCTTCAGTAGGTGTCTGTTAACTAAATATCTTAGGTGGGTATTGTGGCACAAACCTGTGTCAGTGGTCATAAGTCAAAAACCTTCAACCCTTAAAATCTTTTTCTGTGATAACTGTACACATACTTCAGTTTGATCCCATGACATCTGTACTACCATATGAAATCAATAAGGAACATGAAATTCTTCAATATCTTATCTGAATACAGAGATTTATCAAATACCGGTATTTAAAGTTCATTCATAGACTCAAAATAGAAATAACATTGCTTAAAAGATATCAATATATTTTCTCAGATTACAAATTTTTCACATCACTAAACCCAAATTATATGAAAATATATTACAATGCCCACACATATTATTTTATTGTACAAATAAAAAAAAAAAAGAAGAAAATATCAAGTAAGCCCTGAGCTCACATACCACATAAATCTTAGTAGATAGTTTCAGAAGAGTCTCTCCTTACAAAGAAAACAAAATGGTGGCTTTCATATAAAACTTTGGAAATGTAAGCTAGACAGACAGCTTTACTGCTAAAGGTGGTGTTCAACACCAATCAAATAATCAATCAAGCCATTGATAAATGAAGTTAAAGACACCACTCTTCTCTGAAATACAGTTTTTAGTAATGTAAGATAAATAGTTAGTATTAATATAAAATGGTAATAGGATAATAAGGAACCCCTCTGGATCCTCCATCATAATATTCCTGTATAATTCATGAACTATGTCTTTTTACAATGAATGATTTTTTTTATATATTGCAGTGTAACCTGTCTACAGAAACCAGCCCTTCTGCCAGAAAAAAATGTTGTCTTTCAAGACATGCAACGAGAACAATATGCTACTCCTTAAAATAATTTGTTATTTGAACTTGATCTGAGTTTTGCTTATAAAAAGGTACCATAATAATTTGTTTTTAAATTCTAATTAGACATGAATGCTCTACTTATGTGACAATATCTATTTATCAAAATTCTTATATTAAGCTTTTTTTTCTTTAAAAAAATAAAATATTTTGTTGAAAATGGCTGTTATTTGACCTAGATCTGAGAATTAGTTATCAAAAACAATCATAAACATTTTAAGAAATGAATGCTCTGTTTGAGTTACAAGAAATTGTGTAACGGACGGATTGGTAAAAAACCCATTATATGTGTAATCTGAGGTATAAAAACAATATGGTAACGTATTAAATGTATATTTATAGCAATCTAGGATGTCAGTCCTTAGACAATATGATATTTCACAATTTTGAAGATACAATATCATATAATTATTGCTTTTGGCGACAAAGCTTACCAGATCAACATTTGATGTAGTTATACTGTGACTTTAATCTTATTTCCCTTCGTTAATTGTGATCTAGCATGTATTATTCAACAACTGTCATCATTTTTCTAGAATAATGTGGAGATATTTAATTAATCCCAAATGCCTAGCATGCCTGCCCTTATTCTGTCTTATCTTAACAAATTGATGGTCCCAAGGGTGTTCAGTTTAGACATGGTTTTAGATAATTCATGAGGGTGTTCAGTTGAAACAGGTTTGTTGGATCCCAAGGGTGTTCAGTTTAGACATGGTTTTAGATAATTCATGAGGGTGTTCAGTTGAAACAGGTTTGTTGGATCCCAAGGATGTTCAGTTAGACAGGTTTTTGCTGGTCCCTGCGGGTGTTCAGTTTAAACAGGTTTCAGTTTGTTCCCCAAAGATGTTCAGTTTAGACAGGTTTCTGTTGGATCCCAAGGATGTTCAGTTAGACAGGTTTTTGTTGGTCCCTGCGGGTGTTCAGTTTAAACAGGTTTCAGTTTGTTCCCCAAAGATGTTCAGTTTAGACAGGTTTATGTTGGTCCCCCATGTTGTTCAGGTTAGACAGGTTTATGTTGGTCCCCCATGTTGTTCAGGTTAGATAGATGTAACTAATGCTATTCGTTTGTTTATTTTGAAGAAAATGTAAAGACAAAACTTTAAAAATCTACTGAAAATAAAAAAAAAATTGACAATTTCAAATAATAGAACATTAAATATTTGATTTCTTTGGGCACCATGTTGATTTATTTCTTTATCTTTATAACTGTCTTGGTTGATTGAAAGATATCAACACATTTTCTTGCATTCATAAACATGATTTTTTGTTGTATAAACATACATTTAATTTCTCTATAATAGGGAAATTCTGCCAGTTTCAGAATGCTCTGAATGGATCATGTATGGAAAATCCTGCCTACAATTTTGTACATGTAAATTTCAGCAATATGCCTGCATATTCTATTCATTATTTTGGGGTTTCAGAAGAGTCCCTCCTTACAAAGAAAACAAAATGGTGGCTTTCATATAAAACTTTTGAATGTAAGCTAGACAGACAGCTTTACTGCTAAAGGTGGTGTTCAACACCAATCAAATAATCAATCAAGCCATTGATAAATGAAGTTAAAGACACCACTCTTCTCTGAAATACAGTTTTTAGTAATGTAAGATAAATAGTTAGTATTAATATAAAATGGTAATAGGATAATAAGGAACCCCTCTGGATCCTCCATCATAATATTCCTGTATAATTCATGAACTATGTCTTTTTACAATGAATGATTTTTTTTTATATTGCAGTGTAACCTGTCTACAGAGACCAGCCCTTCTGCCAGAAAAAAAATGTTGTCTTTCAAGACATGTGATTTCTCAAAAGAGGTTTGTGTAGTATAAAGAGTTTTAACATTATAAAGTGGTCTCACATAAAGAGGTTGGTCTTTTATAAGAGTGGTCACTTAAGACAGGTTTCACTGTGGTTCAGTTAACAATTGGGACATATAATTATAATGTATCTTGCATCTTCATTTCTCTGACAGAAATATCAATCCTTGTTTTCAATTTTCATCATTTTCGGGGTTTAAATTCCACTTGATCGACATTTAACATGGGAGAGCTGTACTGATGTTCATCTCGTTCTTCCTGTAAGGCAGAGTACCCAAATGGATTGTCTTCATTGCTATCTGTAGGTAGTCCAGATATCTGTAATACAATAATTAATACATACATGTAGGTAGTCCAGATATCTGTAATACAATAATAAATACATACATGTAGGTAGTCCAGATATCTGTAATACAATAATTAATACATACATGTAGGTTGTCCAGATATCTGTAATACAATAATTAATACATACATGTAGGTAGTCCAGATATCTGTAATACAATAATTAATACATACATGTAGATAGTCCAGATATCTGTAATACAATAATTAATACATACATGTAGGTAGTCCAGATATCTGTAATACAATAATTAATACATACATGTAGATTGTCCAGATATCTGTAATACATAATTAATACATACATGTAGGTAGTCCAGATATTTGTAATACAAAAATGAATACAAAAATAGAAGTTGATAAAACTGAAATGTTATCTAGATATTTACTTTTTTCTCGTTCTCTGTTATAATGTCATTCCGCGTTAGAAAACAACAGATCGTTTACATTTTAGTCTGTTTATTACATACTTACATCCATAGGTATACAATTTTTTTGTTTTGTTTTCCAAGTAAGGGTTCGGGTTTTTGGTGTTTAATGTCACTTTCAACAATATTTCAGTTATATTGTGGCAGTCAGTTTTATTGGTGGAGGAAACCAGAGTACCCGGAGAAAACCATCGATCTGTCGCAAGTCACTGACAATTTTTATCACATAATATTATACTGTGTACATCTTTCCATCAGCGGGATTCAAACTCACAACTTTAGGTTTACCCAGAGATGAACACATTATTTATTGTAAATACAAAATGTACGTAAAATTAAAAACTACGACAACAAGCAAATAATCAAGAATTTAAGATTGATCTGACACCATGAAGTACTGGTGAAAATCTAAAGTGCTTTCATTTCTATACTTCACCTAAAAAGAGCATGCAAGGTTTTGAGGAATTCCCATTTACATTGCAAGAGTTGCACATACAATTTTTTAATGAAATATTCAAAGTGAAAAAGGGCAATAACTCTTTCAAGATATTTAAAAAAAAAAACTGCCGTCGCAATATATGAATCTTCATACGGTAATAAGCAATGATGCAAAATTTTGAGGAATTCCACTTTAAAACGTAGGTGGAATTGTGAATACAACTTTTTTTAATGAATTATTCTAAGTGAAAAATGACAATATTTTTACACAAAATACTCCTTTAAAATAGAATGAAAAAGAAATCTAGATAAAATTTTGAAATTCCCCCATTTTGGTCTCTTTTATGTCAAAAACTGTAATAGTTACATCATAACTCTATGCAATTTTCTGAAATAAACCCCATCAATTTAGAGCCATACAAAAAATTACCCCCATCTGGTCCTTTCTGTCTATTTTTTTTTCTAAAACTATAGGAATCAGAACCTTCATTAACAATCCCATCCTTTATTTTAGCCCAAGGAGCATTGTGTTAAAATTTCAGATGATCAGTCATTTAGAACAAAAGTTAATATCATTAACCATTGTGTTTACAGACAGATCATGAAGACAGACTCACAATATATTACCACAAATTTTTGCAGTCACATAAAAAATAAAATACTTCAACCTTCTCAATTTTGTGTGGAAGATAATCTACACACACAAGAAAAAAAAAAAAAAAAAAAAATTGACAGGGCCTTATTTGACAGGGCCTTATTTGTAAATGATTTAAAATTTCATATTTGTACCTTAATCTGTGAATCATGTGTTCCATACTGTGGATTCTCAAATGTCACAGCCTCAGAAAATCTGTGTCTATTTCTTCTCCTGGAAAACACAAAGTAATATAATAATTATTATATAATATTCTAATATGATGTCCTGCTTGCGGTTTGCTAACAAATGATCGATTTATAAAATGGCAAAATCTCCTTAGCACATGCGCGGCACACACATATAAGCCAGGTGATAAAATCACAAAATAAAATTAATAAAATGAATAAATATGGTGATGTGCAATTAAAACGTGCAAACACAATATTATTGTTATGGATGCCACATCAATAAGACTGACTTTCCTGTTGTAAAAGTACACGTTGATGAGTTATTGTCTGCTCGAATTTTGCAGCATAAATTGAGTGCAACATTGTCCGTAAACGTAAATATAAATTACCGTCTTTCCCATCAAAGTATACTACTGTATTTGTACTGTTAGACATATCAGAATTGAAATAATTCATGGAAACCAGAATGTGTTTTGAGTTTTAACATGGGTTAGTAAATTTTATCCCTCGCTATTCACCAACCCATATTAAAACTGAAAACACATTCTGGCTTCCATGAATTATTTCTTAAATATAATAACAGTAAATGTATTCATTTTGACCTTATTATTATAAGACATGAATACTGGTATTTCTTTAAGAACTTTAATGAGAAATATTAAACTTCCCAGGTATAATTAATGATATTAGTATTCAAATATATTTTAATGTTGTGGCCTGATTCACTTTGCATGGCCTATAGCTGTTACAAGCATATTTAATTATAGTTGTTTATATAAACAACTACCAGTATTCCATGTTACTATGCAGTTAAGAACTTGCTGGAATGACTATTTGTGGTCCCTATTTAGATTTTTACAACTTTCGACAAATTTTCACTGGCCTATATAAACAAATAACGAGTGAATCCAGTTCAGTTCGTTCTGTGTAAGTATATTTAGTGTTGTTATTAGATAGAGGTGAAATGATTCACCGAAGTTTCAATGAACTGCGATATTTTCGTCTAGTTTGATTTTCGATTCATTTGATCCGTATTTCGGTTCGGCTTCGGTCCGGAATGTTCCGGTGGTTAGAATGACTTTTTTGGCCAAATTAAGTTTATCGTACAAAGTTAACATGGCTACGTCGGAAAATGCTGAAGAACTTGAAGTGGCAGTAGAGCTACAGAGCAAACCCAAATTAATAGATCCACCTGCTTCCTTTAGGTCAGCAGTCTGGAAGTATTTCGGCTTTCCAGAAGTTGATGGAAAGGTTGACAAATCGAAATCCGTTTGTAAAATATGCTTTGCAAGTGTTTCTACCAAAGTTTAACATTACGTGACCTGATTTAAACTTACTTGTATTAGAAATGTTAATTGTCAAACTTGAGTTCTGAGAGTTCATTAAATATTGCAAAACAATGTAAACAGGTTTATATTTCTACATTTCACATAGGGTTGTTCCAAGCAAAAGTATCTGGAGGTGGTTTACAATAAGTTCACCAAATTCAATGCTTTGAAAGATCCCTTTGCCATGTATTTTATTTGGAACAGTCCTAATTATAGTTCGTATAAGGAACATATACATAACACACAGAGATTAATAACAAACATAATCTATACAAAAATTCTGACCACACATGGAATAAGATACAACACTGAAAATGAAGACCAAACGACTTAGTTTCTACTTAAAATGTATCGTATCATGACCCTTGTATCGCGATACGTATCGCATCGTAAGGTAGGCATATCGTTACAGCCCTATTATTAGATAACCGTAACCTCCTTCAGCTGAATTAAATTCTGCTGTCACATTGTTGTTTTCTTGGATTATCTATCAGAAGACAGTTCTGTGTTTATCTGACAAATTGTTGACATTGTAGGATAATAAGTAATTAACGATGTTTTTTTAAAACGAGAGGACTTTTCTCAGTCATCTCTCATCGAAGGGTGAAGCCCTGAGATGAGAGATGACTGAGAAACGTCCTCAAGTTTTAAAAAACATCCTTAATTATTTTATTGCTATTTTGTATTCATAATGAAATAATTTTTGTTGAGATACTGACATTTTTTTAAACACAATTACTATTTTATATCGTTAATCACTTATTATCAAGGATTTGGTAATGTGACGTCATATTAGAAAACAGTGATAATACTACGTGCGTCCTTGACAACGCTTAGTTACTGCCGATAATTTTCCATCTCACTCTACTATAGCATGAGATGGAAAATTCTCAGATAGCAAGATCAAAGGAAAATACCTCAAAATAGCGACAAACTCAAATATCAAACAAGAAGAGAAAATTCCAGATATAGAAAGTAAGTAACGTGTTGAATGATTCTGTCATATACATGTATGACAAATTGGATATAGACAAGATGTGTTCTTCAGTGTATATACTTTATTTGTAAAAATATTGATTTTGTAAAATCTTGTATAATTAAAATTTGTTAAAAAAAATATATGGGATATTGAAGAGAAGCTGTATCTTCAAAGAATTGTTAACAGCAATAGTGCAATAAACTCATCTTTCAATTGTTAAAACATAATTTGTTAAATTTACAAGTGATTTTGTCTTTTTGTTGGATTAAACTAAAAAAAATATGATTTCTGGTCTGTAACAGAAATGAATGCTCGTCCATCTCTCAAAGTTATAATGTCATGTTCTACTAACTGAGCTGAAGGAGATCGTCACTATTGTACTTATCAGAGGTTGTTTATGAATCTACTATGTAAAATACTATCTTAGTAAGAGGAGCATATTCATAATCTCCTCCCCAACATCATAGTTCATCATACATTGATGTTGATATCAATTACCAATATTCGACACAACCAGATTTCCTGTTCTGGCCAATGTGGGTTTTTTAAGTTGGGCACCCATGCAACAGTAGAGCATAATTTGTCTCTGAAAAATGCAATGTTGCTGTTGGAATCAGCAACATTGCATTTTTCAGAGACAAATTATGCTCTACTGTTGCTGTTGGGATAACTCCACCATTGCCTGGTCCCAAGCCGTGGATGCGAAAGGAGGAGTGTTGTACGTGGGGCCAGCAACCCAACTATGTAAAAAGATACAGTGCTACAGAAACCACACCAAAAGAACCTTTAAATAGCGTGAACGAGGACATACGTCATCTTGATGACCCAATGAATGTGCTTAGTGAAAGCAGAGATGCAGCTAGGAACACGAAGTGTGGACTCTTAACGCCAAAACATAGTCTCAACATCGGAGCATGGAATGTGTGGACCATGTATGAGACTGGCAAAACAGCCCAAGTAGTAAATGAGATGAGACGATATAACATCAGCATCTTAGGTTTTAGTGCATGTAGATGGACTAACAGTGGATCAATCAACACAAACACAGGAGAAACAATCTTGTATTCAGGGCGAAATGACAACAAACACTTTGAAGGAGTTGTTCTTGTCTTAAGTAAAGAAGCAAAGAAATATCTTCTTGAATGGCAACCAATAGACGAAAGACTGATTATGGCAAGGTCTTACTCGAAGTATTCTAAGCTGTCTGTAATCCATTGCTATCCACCTACAAATGAAGCGAACATCAAGGTAAAGATTACGTTCTACAACAAACTACAATCTCTTGTCAGTAAAGTACCAGCACATGATGTATGTCTGATAATTGGTCATCTGAATGCCAAGATAGGTGCAGATAACACAGATAAGGAAAGGATAATGGGCAGGTAAGGATGTGGAGTGTAATGAGAATGGAGAGCTATTGACAGATCTATGTGGAGTAATTGATTTAGTCATTGGAGGATCCTTATTTCCACACCAGGACATACATAAACTAACATGGAAGTCACCAAATGGTAGAGATCAAAATCAAATAGACCACATAATTATAAATGGCAGATGGCGAAAGTCTCTGAAAAACGTCTGTGTAAAAAGAGGAGCAGATTGTGGAAGTGATCATCATCTTGTGATTGGAAAGATTAAACTTAAGCTGAGAAAGGTAATTAAACAACAACATAACAGAAGAGCCTATAACATCCAACACCTCAGTGACCAACAAACATGGCAAAAGTTTAACATCACTATACGAAATAAATACCAAGTATTACAAACTGTGGACGATAACACCGACAACATAGGTCCTGACCTAAATCAACAGTGGAATAAAGTAAAAACAATATATACTGAAACAGCTGAGAAAGTACTAGGTATAAGAGAGAGTAACAGAAAGAAATGGATATCGAATACCACCTGGAATGTTATAGAAAAACGAAGAGCCACAAAAAGCAAGTGCAACCAGAAAAGATCGGATAGAATGAAAGACCAGAGGCTCCCAGGAGCCTGTAATCGCTCACCTGGATCAAAGCTGCTTTCAATAACAACTGCACTGTGGTGCGCCATCTTGGTGGGAGAGTGTGACTGCAGGACATCATTTGGAAAAGGACCATCGAATGACTATTCTATCAAAGTTTGGTTCTAATTGAGCTACTGATTCCAGACAAGAAGACTTTTATGTGAATTTCCCATAGGGTTCTATGTTAAGCTAAGTTCGGCTGTGGGGACCATATTGGTCGATAGATCTTGACATACTGAACATGTTTGCAGTTTAAACTTAACATCCATCTCATATAGTTTTTGAAATATAAGACGAAAAGCATTAAACTTTTTAAAATTTTATGGAAAAAAGGGCTATAACTCCAAAATGGGTAATGGGATTTACCTCAAAATTGCAGGGTAGGTAGATCTTGACGTGGTGCATATTTTTTCAGTTTAAACTTAACATCTATCTCTTATAGTTTTTGAAATAAAGGACGAAAAGTATTAAAATTTTACAAATTTGATGAAAAAAGGGCAACAACTCCAAAATGGGTAATGGGATTTACCTCAAAATTACAGGGTTGGTAGATCTTGACATGCTGAATATGTTTGCAGTTTAAACTTAACATCTATCTCTTATAGTTTTTGAAATAAAGGGCGAAAAGTATTAAAATTTTGAAAATTTGATGGAAAAAAGGGCAATAACTCCAAAATGGGTAATGGGATTTACCTCAAAATTG